>JAULLF010000016.1:1279366-1293662 GCA_035668175.1 Sarracenia flava
GTTCAGAACGATGGTGTAAAAGATATATCCAAGTGTAGCGAGTGTAATCATCCACAAAATAACAAAATAACGAGATCCCCCCTCAGTTGGAGTTGGGGCAGGACTCCAAATATCAGAGTGGACTAGGTCAAAAGGTGCAGAAGAGAAAGAGTCACTTTAATTAAATGGTAAATGTGTTTGCTTACCAAGATGACATGAAATACAATCAAATGACTGAAAGTTAACTGGACTTAAGTGATCTTGAGAAGCCAAGAGCTGGACACGAGGAAGGGAAGCATGACCGAGCCGAGAGTGCCACAAACTGGAAGAGATAGTGACAGCAGCCATGGAAGGTGTTGTGGAAGAAGGAAGCTGTAGTGATGTGAGCTCAAAAAGACGCCAAACTTTACGGCCTGTCCCAAGCAGCTGACCCATCTGTGAATCCTGTATATCAACACCTTTGTTAGAAAATGTGAGGTTAAGGCCTAGTTCGCAAAGTTGACCAACCGAAAGAAGATTTATGGATAGTTTAGGCACGAGGTAAGTATCACTGACAGATAAGTGGGAAGTAGAAATAGACCCTGTGTAAGTAACATGCATATGGGAACCATCTGTAGTGTAAATGGTCGGAGTAGGAGAAAGAGATGTTTTATGGGAGAATGCAGTGGCATCAGATGTCATATGATTACAGCAAACAGAGTCTATAAGCCATTGAGATTTACCTGAGGTGACAGATAAGGAGGATTGGGACAGAACCTGGTGAATTAAATCCTTTACGTCAGCTGTAGTGAGAGAAGTGGCCGGAGATGAAGACTCGGATGCAGAAGAAGTAGGGAAAACAATCGCAGCTGTCTGTTGGGAAGCCTGTTGCGGCTTATAGGACTTAAACTTGCGACATTCGTCGATGGTATGACCACTGCATTTACACCACTTGCAATAACTAGGCTTTGAGGAATGCTCAGTCGAATACAATGAAGTACCACAAGAAGCGGTGGCAAAAACCATATTGGAAAAAGTGAGGCTAAGTGGAGTTTATGGATTAGACTGGAAAGAAAGGTGAACATTTGGAGTTTTTTTTGTTTTTGTTTTTGTTTTTGGGTAAAGGCCTGGTTTTTGTGGAAGCCTATATGACTGAAATGTAAAAGTGGGCTGTTGGCTAAAAGTCTAAAGGGCTGGTCTTGAGCTTATGGATTAAAAATAATAATAATAATAAGGCAGGATAGGCGTATGGGTTTAAAAGGAGCAAGATCGGATGATACCTCTTGGGCTTATGTAAAAGAAAAAAAAAAGAGTACACAAAAGTTCCCCAACATCAAAAGAAAAGCACAAAATATGTCACATTCTACAAATGGCACTCCAATCTGTCGAAATCAAAAATATCGCTATCCCTTTAAAAGGAGAAGACACTAACACAGGAAGCTAAATAACAAATTTTGTCCCAGATACTTTCAAAATCTTCAATATTCTTAACCCCTTATGAAACTCATCCTTGACCTTCAATGAGATAATCACTGACCTCTGTAAGTTTTCCCTCATCTAAGACGTCAAACACACTGACAAGCAGTTTCTCATAAAGTCTGACATTTAGATGATATCCATCTGCCCAATGGCACACTTCACCCGTTAGGTCACGTCGAGCTGGCCTCTCAGCAAGTGGAATGGCTATCTCTCTGACAGATCTCAAGCATTCTGTCCGTTGGAGTTCACCCATAGAGGAAGGCAGGAACTGACACAAAATTAAAAATAAACTATGAAAAAACAGCATAAGAAAAGATAATTGACTTGTACAAAACCTGAGAAGCATGGCAAAACACTGCGGAAGCATGCAGATACATGCATACAATAATCCAAACCTATTCTGACGTCATTCACCACATTATGAGTAATCAGGAATATATTAATGATCGCACTTGAAAGTTGAATCCATGTTTAGGAAAAAGACACTACATTTAGAGTTGAGGCTCGTGGAGAAAGAACCAACGAGTTCCTCAGAAATTGTCATATGTGGATGGCCTCAATGCAGCTTAGCATTAAAACTGTAAATGTACAAATCATGACTTCAAATTTCGAGGGGTACACAGTAAAGATCAAGCCATCACAGTTTCAATGAATGAAGGAAGGAAAGAAATCAATATAAAAGCAAGTTGTTTGATGCCAACAATATGATAATAGGGAGAAAGAAACAGAGAAAATCCTCAAATGCACACAAATAATTGGGAATCACGTTGAAAAGGCAAAACATGAAGATAGAAACATGTGCAACATAACAATCGAACCACATACTGAAGTACAATAATGAGTATAGGAAGTTGAGAGCACAAAGATGAGATCATTTGAATAAGAACAACAAGGAACACATTAGGCAAGAATCCCAGTCAAAACATAACATATAAGGGAAATCCTTAGCAAAACACAAGAAATACTAAATTTTAATTAATACTTCTAATTAAAGCAATCTACAGCCATTTGGGACAATGAAATGCAAACCTCAGATTCCTCTATCTTTGCCAAAAGAATCCTTAGTTCACTAGCCTTGCGCCCAGATTCACCAAATCCCACAACAGGATAATTTATAAGCCCCTCCTCCAACATGTTTAACTGAGCTGACACAAAGTTGAGAATGTGTGAAATGGTAAGTAAATATACCACCAACTGAATAGTAAGTATAAAGAATAGAAAATGTCCAATTTCTCTATACTTCCCTGGCCCCAGCCTACCCCCATGCCATGCAACAAGAAAAATAAAGAATGAAAGAAAGAAAGAAGAGAAGACAAAGAGAACTAGGGTTCACTTGTCTTTTTTGCCACCGTATATAGGCTTTCTTGTCAGGAAACTCAGTTCGTGAAATGCAACATAGCAATTCCAGAGGGATCAAAAGAGTATCCATTCGTTTTCCCACTTTCCCCACCAGTGCATTAAGCAGTCCTTGTCTTGCTCTAATGTCCATTGCTTCAGCAATCTGAGTTTGTTCACCCAGACACAAAAATAATAAACAGGCATTACTATAAATAACTGAACAACAATAGAATATCCAAAAATAATCACAGTATATTATGATATTTGTTCATCAGCAACAAAATATTTTGTGTGCCGCGCAAAAATACATGCTTTTTGAGGGAGAGATACTATTTCCCCAATGGTGTCATAGGTACCTAACATATTCATGTTGGAACATGAAACCATAGATCCAAAAAAAATACAATTTAAGTATTATATAATGTGAAGAGAATACCTATTCACTTCACATTATACATATTTATATCTAGAAAAGTACATGGCAAAAAAAAAAAAAAAAACAGGGAGAATACATTCCTGCATCCATATGGGAGGCATGACTGGCTAAGACAAGTTCATGCCAGTAAGAATGGCAATGTCCAGATATGTAGCAACATATCATTCTCAAACAATGGAAGAGAGCACAATTACATTGAATCGGAACACTCAGCGAAACTGTGTCCCTACGAGATTCAAAGAGGGGAGAACTGTCACAAGAAAATGATTGTTAACAATCAAGGAACACAGACCACCTATGAAGGCTCTCTTATAGTTTGGAGAAAATCATGTTACAGTTGTCTGCTCTGATGTTATTCTATCTATTTAATTTTTCTGATTTGATTTGGGAGATGGTGTTGAACAAGAGTTGATAGAAAATTCATCCATTTCAAACTCATCTAGAGACAAGCAATCTCAGTTTCAAATATATTCTGCTACAAGAGCAAGAAGATCACAAAGAACATGGAATTAAATTCATGAGAAAAGATTCCAGACGAATTGATGTCATAGCAAAACTGGGGAAGGAGAAGGCTGAACCCTGGTGCCACATTACAATAGGCGTTACCTGGGGCCGCTCTAGGACATGGCCACCAGCACAACTAAATTCCAAAGAATGATTAATCTATACCGAAGTCGTGGGAAGAAAATGTTTTGTTGAGTTACAGCAGTGGTAAACTATAAGCCTCAAAAAAAGATGGTATTGTCAATTCAGTGTATTTCTTTGCACACTTTGGCATATTCCACAAGAAAAGATCAATATATTATTAGACAGCACGGAATATAGTAAATGGAAGGTTATGGTAGGTTTACAAATCAGACTGGCACAATTTTGACATTCTTCTCTCATTATTTCTCTGGGACCTCACTTTCTTTCTGATGAATCATGAACCTTACAGTCATATTTGGGCTTATCTTACTAGATCAAGTGACCTTACTCATCAAGAGAAAGGCAAAGAAAATAGAGCTTATGCAGCACATCTCTTGTTGGACCAATACCTTTATCTTTAGCTATAAACACTGTAAAACCTAAAAAACTAACACTTTCCAGTTCCGATATACCATACCACCATAATAAATGGGCCTAAGTTGGCTGTTTTAGAAAAGTTTTACCTCAAGTCACTTTTTGAAAATAAAGTGACACCTTAACATAACAACATATTAAAATGAGCTTTTAGAAAGATAATGCATCATACTAATAACCTTAGCTAGCAAGAGATATACCAGTATCTCAATATTTTGCAATATAGTGTGCAAAAAGAGACTAAGTACATTCTAGCCATAACAACATTTCTTTGTGAATTATTTTCCCTTTTACTTTTCTATCACTGTTTGGACATTTTATGGATAATGCTGTTCATGCACTGCATTTTATATTTCATGCCACAGTTACATGCCCAGTTCACAATAAATAAATAAATAAATAAAAGAGGTATGCTGAAATATATAATTCATATTTGTAGTCCAAAGAAAGTAATCCAAGTAAAAAAACTAAAAACAAGAAACTGCTCAAGATATTATACCTCCATCTGGACTCGCATTGTCTCCAACAAACCAACTAACCCAGCTGTGTGTTGCGACTGGTTCATAACATTTTCACTTTTGCTACGTCCAAGCTTCCTCATGAATCTGGACTTCTTTTCTTTCCTTTTCTCCTTCATCGGAATAATGAGACCCCTGTTAATGCAGAAAGCTGGTTTTAAATATCGGCTGTACGTATCATATCGACCGATATGTATCGGAATTCAGGACCTCTGATACTGATATTGGCCAACGTATCGGCTGATACTGTCCGATATCGACCGATACATAATCGTAGCACCGATACCGGTACCGATACCATGATTTAGAACTGGAAACTAACAACATTTCGCACCCAAGAAAGGATACAAAATTAACTTTAAGCTATTGAGGAGGGGGGAACAAGAGAAACTAAAAGATGTGGCACACAAGAAGGGATACATAAGATGTCTAAAAAGTAGTTAAACTAGCAGTGTAGGATATCTGCAAGCCAGACCAGATTACAGGTACTATACCCTGCAGCCCCTGCAGCAGCCAAAAGGACTTCATACGCAGTTTCACGAAGATCGTCATCACTAATACCTGAAAAGGTAGCAATTGAAGTTTTAATAACTATGAAGAGAACATGCTCAGTATCATCTTCTAAATGAAAGTACTTGTAATAGTAATAATATGGTAAATTCAGGACAGTTCAGAATAAATTAGCACCTCAAATTTCTAAGTATATTCATACAACATCAAGCAAGAATTTTATACCGGGTTAATGTTCTTTTTAATCCCCCATCAATCCAGCCAATGTTCTTTTAATCGCCCATCATCATTCCAGCCAACATACAATTGGTGTGAGGGAAACCAAATTCCTTACTTTAGTTTGGTTGGTCAAGGAAATTGAGAAATAAATAAATAGGCATTTATAAATAAATAAATAAATAATTCTTTTTTTTATCTGATTACCCCTAAAAATTGGATACACAAGTGATTTAACAACCCTTTGCTTTTCCCTCAACCAATTTCTGATCCACCCTTGGGCTACTTTTTATAATAGGTATGGCACATGTTCATATTGACAAAACCTAATATTAGGGTTAGCTTGAGCTTGTGTCATAGTCGTAGTTGTTGCACCAGTACATAAGAATTCTACAGTTCAGGTATACGTGGTAGTTGCAACAGTACATATTCAGCACTAGCGCCTATTGCACATCAACAAAGACATCCTTTGTTTTCCGACAAAATGTTCCACTATGGAACGCCCGATGCGCTGCTCGAGCGCTACACAGGGTTTGTGAATTATTGTTTAAAATTTTGGGACTTCTTTCTCTTGAGGGAGCTATAAAAACATCAAGACAGTTTTCTAGGTTAACTTTTTAGAACCCTGAACAGTCCTCGTTCTCTTGTTCCATTGTCAAATATTTTACGATTCACCATACTTATATTACGATTCGACACATTAAAAGGGTAAATCGACTGGTAGAGGATATGGTATGTCATGTTAATCGTATTTTACAATACACTTTCGATAGATGATGCAATATATGATATGCGAAATATATGATACATTAAATCTTAACTTTTATATCTAATACATGATGCAAAAATCTTCCATACATCGTAATACACCTATAGTAAGACTTTTTGATGCCTGTAGCTAAATGTTTTAGAAGATGTACATACGAAAAGTAACACTATTTTGGGATGGTTGTAACAGGAATTGATTCTAAAGAGAGTTGGTTCTGTCACTTATTCTTTTGTTGTACTCCAAAATTGCACTGTTTAGTATATAGCAACCAGAGGCCAATCATGGCTCTTATCCTACTAGTTTGGGATTTGGGTTGTGACAATACTTTTTCTAGAAAGTGAAGCAACCTATTCACCAAGTGCTAATAGCACATAGACGAAACATACTACCTCTAATTAAGACAAACAAATGTTGCCTAATTATCAAACCTATCTTCAGAAAGAAGAAGAACCATCCTGTATTCTTTTATTTTATGGAGTAAGTATCCTGAATCTTGGTGATAAGACATCTGTTACAAATGAAGGCAGTCCCAAGTTTGTAGAACATACATCTTATTTTGGGTCATTTTACCTGTTGTAAATGAAGGAAATCCAAGTGCAAGATCGGAAGCATCATTTGGAATTCGTCTTGAAGTCCTACAGCTCCCAACTTCCTCTAAATCATCATCCTCGTCAAAATCATCTATGTCATCTACAGCTAGTTCTTGGACTTGTGTGGGGTCAAGAGATTCTTCCCCATGCGGGGACTCAAGAGAATCTTCCACGTTTGGAGAGGTAAGAGATACTGATCTCAGAAGACTTGGCATAATGGCTGGTGATGTAAAGACAGCAATAGGTGGTGGTGCCCGTTTTGGTGGTGAACCTGAAGATTCAGGACTTGTTGCCAAAAAAAACTCATCTGTGGAACCCATATTATTCTGGGGGAAAAAAAAAACATAATAAGTTAAGTTCCAGGATCAAAAAGAAATCGCATTGATAAAATTCCAAAGATAGAGTGGGTGTTAAAAGAAGAGGATTAGAGAATAGAGAGTGAGTCTCAAATGTGAGACCTACACCCTTATTTATTAATAATAATGGGATTACATTAACTACTGTGGGCATACCCACAGGATATTATTACCACATAATATATCATAGATATTTCTATTACTTAACACTGATAATGCTCTTGAATATCTACAATCAAATGTGGTTTTTTTGTGTTGACTGTGATATTATTCACCAAACTACTTGTGCTTACACATCTCAACAAAACAGTGTTACTGAATGTGAACATCGTCACTTGTTAGAAGTTGCTCGTACCTTAGAGTTTCAAACTACAATACGCAAGCAAATTTGCGGTGATGACGTTCTTACTGTTTGTTTTCTTATTAATCGCATGCCTTCTGTTGCTCTCAATGGTCAGTCTCTTTTTTCCTTGTCACATTAGACCTTGTCGTTTCCTCTCACTCTTCTAGTTTTTTACTGTGCTGCATTGTACATATTCTTGATCCCAATTGCAATAAATTGTCCCATC
The DNA here is from genome assembly GCA_035668175.1 of Sarracenia flava. Taxonomy (NCBI): domain Eukaryota; kingdom Viridiplantae; phylum Streptophyta; class Magnoliopsida; order Ericales; family Sarraceniaceae; genus Sarracenia; species Sarracenia flava. The sequence continues at coordinate 1,287,168 of JAULLF010000016.1, forward strand.
GGTCTCGGAAGTATGTCTTTCTTGGTTACTTTCGTACTCGTAAAGGTTATCGTTGTTATCACTCAGAGACCTACAGGTATTTTATTAGCTGATGTCATATTTTTCGAATCCACACCCTTCTTTATATCTTATACGTTGTCGTGAGTGGGAGTTGATTTCCTCTCCTACTATACCTTTACGTCTTTCAATGCCTGCCCCTCCCTCTTTACCTCCTTTTGACTTACAGGTATATCAGCGATTGAGTGCTCAACAGGTTGTCCCTTATGGTCCAGATTCGTCATCTTCTTTGGTTGAAGCTCTTACGTCCTCACCCCCTCCATCTGCCTCTCCTGACTTGCTTACTACCTTGCATCGTGGTAAGCGTGTATGTAATCAATATCGTATTGCTAACTATCAAGCCTATGATAATCTCTCTCTTTATCTTTATTCTTTTGCTTTCGTCCTATCGTCTATTCTGTTACTCCATCTTATAAACAGACCATGTCAATATCTAAATGGAAGCACACTATGGATGAGTAAATGAGCGATATTTATCATAATCAAACTCGGGAGCTTACTTCTCTTCTACCAGGGAAGCAAACCGTCACTAGGTATACACTGTGAAATATCTTCTTGATGGGTCAGTTGAGCGCATTAAGGCTCGATTAGTTGCAAAGGAATACACTTAATCATACGATGTTAATTACTTAGGAACCTTTTCTCCCGTGACTCGTTTTAACTCTGTTCACATCCTTCACTTTGTTGGGGATAGTCGTTCTTGGCTGTTACATCAGCTTGACACAAAAAACGTCTTCCTTCATGGTGACCTAGCTATAGTGTTGTTGATAGTGCACATCTTATGTCTTCTAAGTAAGGCATTTTATGGTTTAAAATAAACCCTCGTGCCTGGTTTGATCGGATCAGTTCGGTTGTACTTAACTATGGCTTTCAACGCTCTACATCAAATCACTCTATATTTATTCGTCACTCTTCTTGAGACACTATTGTATTGATTGTATATGTTAATGATATACTTCTTTCGGGTGATGATAATGCTGACATTCTCGATCTCAAAAACTACCAGGCCACACAATTTCATACTAAGTACTTGGGTGCTCTTCGTTATTTTCTTAAAATTGAGATTGCTCTTCCTTCTTCTAAGAGCATTTCTCTTTCTCAACGGAAATATGTGATTGATCTTCTTTCTGAAATTGGTCTTCTTGGTGCTCGACCGGTTGATACTCCCATGGACTCTAATGTTAAACTTGATGCTGAAAAGGGCAATCTTTCTCATGATACTGGTTGATATCGGCTCTTTGTTGGCAAATTAATCTATCTCACTGTTACTCGCCTGGACATTACTTATGCAGTTGATGTTGTGATCCAGTTTATGTATGCACCCCGTCAACCAAATTTTGAGCTTGTTTGTCGTATCTTCTTATGTTATTTAAAAGGTGCGCCAGATCGTGGCTTGCTTTATCAATCATATGATTCTTTGACAGCTAACGAGTTTAGCGATATTGATTGAGTCAATAGTCACTCTGATAGGCGTTTTACCTCTACCTATTATACCCTAGTTGGTGGCAATTTGGTTACTTGGCGTAGTCAGAAACAGAGTATGGTTGCTCGTTCTAGTGCGAGCAAATTGGGTTATATTCTTACCAAACCATTGTCTACTTCGAGCTTTCGACGACTTCTTTCCAAGATGGGCATGTTCGACCTCTATACTTCAGCTTGAGGGGAAGTGTTAGATAATTACTTATATTTGTTATGGTCATTTTGTAATTATTTTAGTTCTCTTATATAAATATAGATGTGGTGTACATATTTAATAACTAAGCCTCATTATTCTAATGATAACATAACTTTCTTTTCTTCTCTCTCTTTTCTCTAAACCTTCAATCCTAAATCTTTACTTTATTGTTTAACTGAATAAAGATAAGAGAAGATATAAGAGAAGATGCAAACAAGTAGAATGAAAAATAGAGAGAGAAGCTCCAAAAAAAATAGAAGGAAGAAAATGAGAGTGCTTACTTAGAGGGCGTTTGAAGGTCATTGATGATTGTCGTCAATGAGATTCAAGTCGTTAGTGGTCGTCGAGCTTGTTGATGAAGGTCGTGGTGGGTAGTGAAGATGGGAGGCCGAGTATTTTTTCAAACTGTACACTGAGATTCTTATGGTTTTTTATTTCATTATCAGGTTTGCCGTGTTCAAAAATTGGACATGTGTGTCCATATGTGTCCTTATGTGTCCCTCGACGTGCCTAGCTAGAAAAAAAAATTAAAGGGACATGCCACATGGCGTGTCCGACACGTGTCCTGGCATGTCTCCGGCGTGTTCGTGTGTCCGGCGTGTTCGTTTGTCCGGCGTGTTCGACATGGCAACGACACTATTCCGACTTGTCCGTGCTTCATAGCATGCCACTCTTTGTTTTTGTTTTACTAAAAAAGGGTTAAAGCACATGAAAAAATAATTATACACTGAGGTGAAGTTCATGCACATCACAAGGATCACCCTTCTAGTTATCATTAAAAAGTAAAAATATGTGAAGACCATCGCTTGATTACCAAGGGAGCAGTCCAATGGGAACCAAAGCATTTTTTGCATTATCACATAGTCCCTCAGGCTTGAACTTGCAACCCCATGCTTGGCAGCTTTCCTCTTTGCAACTGCAATAAGTAATGGTCCCTCTGGAAATCATATAAATGCAGCTACCACTATCCTCCAGCAATGCAGATAGCCTACCACGATCCTCCAAAAACCTTGCTTTCTCCGGCAATGCTTTTTGTTGCAGATGTTTCCATAAATATAAATCTGCATCTATCCCCTTATTATACAGAGAAAACTTTAGCCATAATTTGTGTTTGGTTTGATAAGTACAAAACTTGACCATGTTATAGCCTAAACCTATGTAACTTTGGACAATAAAAATAAATGCTCCGGGATAGCAACTTCTGCAATTCCTTCCACTTCAACCCTCACCTATGGTAATGATGATCTGTCGTAAATGTAGAATTCAAGATACCCACAAGCCAAATGCATCACACTCAAGTACTCAACAAATCAAACGACCGAACAGTGAGTTCCAGTAAGATAAATGCTCAATGTTACCAAACTGCCATGTTAGATATTTTACACCCTGAAAACATGGTCAAACACAAACAGCCCCAATTTTGCACAACATTGCTGGTTCCAGATGGCCCAAACAAGGGTACTTAGTGAATATCCAGCAATGCATAAAAATGTATGTTCAAACCATGATACCGAGAGCTTTATAAATGTCAGCACTGCTTAATTTTATGATACCTTCCATCCGGCTTACAAGACTTGCAATGCTTCAGAGACTTTGAGCACATCCCAAAATGCTCATAGCCCACAACATCAACTCTCATGATTGGCTTGTTTAGAGGCTTTTCTACTACAAACACAACTTCATCTTATCTTTCTTCCTTTTGTTGGGTAGGTGCGAGTGCAACTCCCACTTCAATGATCAATCTGGTTCTAAAAGTTCATTTAAGTTCCAATATGCATACCATCTGTTAGTTTGGTCAAAGTTCTAGCGGACTATAGTACTTGTTAGTTTCTTTAAAAACAATGACCTTTCATAATTTTCAGATTGTTGACAAATATACTCAAGCTTCTTTGTGCAAAACCTCTTATATCGGATACCACAAGCTACAACTTCTCTCAAACCGAAGGCATCTAGCCAAGCTTGAACCAGCTGGCCCAAAGTCTAAGCAGCATTCCTCAAATTATCTTACTTAGCCTGTTACAATCTCATGTTTCAGTGTTAAACAATTGTATTGCAAGTCGAGTTAGGCAACAGAGAAGAATTTTATTACCTTTGTCTGTAAAAGATGTTGTGTGGCATATCTGTCTGTCTATCCCTAAAGTTCCTATCCAGCAAAATAAAACAACATAATCTAAGAACAGGGGAGAAACAAAACAATTTTACATACCTCGGAGGGAAATCCATTCTCTTTGGTGCGAACCTTGTTTATAAAGCCTTGGATGAGGACAAATACCCCATCAACTGTCTCAAGGGTAAACATATCATATGCTTTAAGAATAGGTGCAGAGGAGAAAACCCGCATGGCTTGTTTCCTGCGGCAAAGCAGAAAACAAATTGATGTAACGTTACAAAGACAATGCATGTAATGTATCGATCCCAAGACATGTTATTATGATGCTTTAGAAGCTTTACCGCACCTATATGTGCAATCAACAATCTCAAAACTATTTTAATCAAAAGACTAGCATTATATCGACTTTCAATGTGGGATAGATTGGCATGTATTTTTGACCAACTTTGTTTCATAAGCTACTCAACCACCTTAACCAACCTACCTACTTTACTCTTTTACAAAGTCTCTAGAGTTGCGAGATAATTGGCAAAAAGGCCACTTTTTGGAGTCACTTGAATGATGATTGGCGGTTCAGAATTTACATTTATCTCAGCAACATTTTAAAAAAAAAAACACACACACACACACACTAATCATAACATAAAATTGACATGCTCAAAGGACATGGGGGGGTGTTAAAAACCCTTACTGACGAGAGGCCAACCCTGCAATGGCAAGTTTCTTCCCTTCGAAGTCATCTTCGGCCTTCATCAACCACCAATCTTTCAAACAAACCTTTTCAAGACCACGAAGAATTATGTTATAAAAAATATATAACAGAATTCAAAACCACGAAACTTTTAGGGTAGAAAAGGATTTTCAAGAGTGCTTTAGGAATTAGGAAGCGACTTACTGCTTTTTTAAAATAAGATGATGAAGAATTATCGTTGTGGGCGCTATTGGCGGCGGAGTTCTTGGTTGATTGAGTCAATTCGGAGGTCGAGGCCATGGAAAGAGATCACAGTGCGGTGTTCTTTTTCTTTTTTATTAGGGCTTTTTTGTTTCCAGACGTTACATCCAAAAGAGCGGGAAAATGAAGCAGTGGTGAGTCAATAAGGGGTGCGCTCTGTGCATGTAGAGTAATTATTCGGTGCTCCGGCTTGTGTGCTTCAATACCTACGATTTTTTAATATATTTTTATGATTTGATTTATTTAATTACGAGTTATTACTCGTACATAAAACACTCTATTATCGAATTGTAATAATTTAAGAACTGGCAGTAAGCTTGTGTTATGCTAGGATCAATCATCATCAACAAACAAAAATATAGGCATAATGCAAACTTTTGCAACAATATATAGGCATAATGCAAAATATAGGCATAATACAAACAAAATATAGGCATAGTGAACATCTCATACTCTTAATTGTAAAAGAATTAGCAAAAATGCAAACTGGCACCACATTCCACCCGAGATATGTAAAAAGCTTAAAAATTAAGGAGTTAAATTTTTTAAGAAGAAAACAAATAAAGGGTAATAATTTTTTAAGATAGTTTTTAAAAATATCTAATATAATTTTTATTTTTATTTTAAAATTATAATATTTAAGATACTGAATGTATAATTAATAGTGTATAATTTAATTTTTAATTAAGAATATTATAAGCCAAACGGGACCTGAATCAAGAACCAGCTCTATCCCATTTCTCTATTTCTATTCCGCTGTGAACCACCACCACTCTCCTCTGGAACTGATTGAGATTAAATTCTAATAAATTCGAACTTCAACTTCAAGCCTAATGAACTGATTGAAATTAAATTCGAACTTCAACTTCAGGCCAAATAAATTCTAATCTCAAGGAAAGCCATACCTGGGCCCTGGTGCAGCGGCGCTGGCGGGCTGTCGACGAAATAGAGTCGCTGGACACGGTTGATCGTCGACGGAAATAAAGGCTTCTCGTCTTCTCGACTGGAATCTCGTCTGGTCCGTCTGGAAGCACCGAACCGAAGCAGTGAGATGCAAAGAGAGAGAGGAATAAAAGAGGACGAGAGAGCAGGGACGAGAGTCGCGCAGATGAGAGGCGATGAGGCGACGTGACTCGTTGACGGCCGGCGACGGCGTTAAGTCGCGTAGATGAGAGAGAGCGTGAGAGCTGAGAGGCACTGAGAGCCTGAGACGGCTTAAAACAGTAAAAACCCTAATTGAAACTTAAAAGAGACGAAGGAGCGTGAGCTGGGTCTGTGGTGGGTCTGTTTTAAAATTTTGACCTTATAAAATTAATTTTAATTATAAATTATAATTTGTTTAAATAATTATAATTTTTGTCATAAATTATAACTATTTTTTATTTCTATTTTAACTACAAGTTATAATATTTATTAAATATTTACAATTTTATTACAAATGATAATTTATAAACTACTAATTTCAACCAATATCATAACTACTAAACCTCGAATCTCCATCCCTCAAATAGGGGGACGTTAAGGAGAGTCTCTAATGCCTCAAAAATACAGTAGCATGTTATGCCTTCATTAAGACTTGATTTTAACACATACTTTTATGATTAGATTCGTTTATTATATATAACTCGTTAAGTTATATAAAAAAATTAATTTAATCCAATACCGTTAACTAAGTGATCGAGTATTATTTGTTTAATAATT
>JAULLF010000016.1:1501832-1513576 GCA_035668175.1 Sarracenia flava
GTTGGTTTACCTTACATGGTTAATCGTATTAAATTATTGAATTTTGTATCTATGATGGTATTTGCTTTCATTCTAGATTTTCTATCTTGAGATATTTCTATTATTTCAAAAAGTAAACAGAAGCTAGATCGTAAACCAATATCTGTTGATGTTCATCTAATGTGTTATTTTGATATCTAATTTACTTATTGTGTTCAATACATGGAATTCTAACTTCTAACTAAGCCATCAAATTTCTTTACTCTTCTCTTTTTTTCTTTTCTTTTGGGAGGTGGTCAAAAGCTGTCAAAACTCCAGTAGAACAAATCTAGCAGCTGTATTTATTTACAAAAGGATTTAATTTTCCAACTTGAGAAGACTACCCAGCACAGATTTTCCTACTTCATCTAATTTGTAAATTAAGAAAACTTTACTTCTATATCATATTTTCCCCCTACAAAGTAAACAACTTAAATTGTGAAAAAGGAAGTACCATTTTTACCTGCTTAGTAAACCGACCTTACTACTTTTAAGAAGTGGATTACAACTCATTTTACCATCCAACCACGAATATCCTTAATGTGTTTAATGTGCTCTTGGTTAAGAGGTAAAGACTAACTCCCTGTTAAGAAAATGCGAGTAACTTCATGAATCGAGTTAAGATCGCATTTTCAAGATTAAAAAATAACCAGAACGATTGACCAGTTTTGCGAACAACTCAACCGATCAATAAAATGCGAATTACTTTAGTAGTTGACTGGAGATGAATCAAGTTCAAAAAGTCCTGAATTGAGTTATGAAAATTGCTAATTTGGTGAGAATTACAACACCGAAAGGGGGAAAAAAGGGCACAAACCTTTGGCTGTAGGTTTCTTGGCGAAGATGTTCATGATTTCGATCTGCCGACACTGTACAGAGGATGCTTGATTTTATGACTTACTGTTTATTGAGAGTTTTTTGCTTCATTTCCCTTCCCTGTTTTTAAAATTTTGTTCAATTTCCGTGATTTTGAACAATTTGTTCAAGCTAGATCGTGATTTTGTTCATGTTCCGTTACGGTTTTGTTCAAAATCAATGAAAAATTTCATCAATTTCCATTCCCTGTTTTGTTTAAAATCAGTTTGGTGTTTTTGGTTTAATTTTGTTCAAAATCAATGAAAAATTTCATCAATTTCCATTCCCTGTTTTGTTCAAAATCACTTTGGTGTTTTTGGTTAATATTTCAGTTTGCTCTCTGCGACATTTTGAATTTGTGAGTTTTTTTTTTCGGTTTGGTGTTTTCTGCTATGTGACGTTTGCCAATAAAATGGACCAAAAGAGACCTAAACTGGTTGAGCTTAATTTCTGTTAGTTTGCCAATAAATTGGTTTGAGTATCATCAGCACCTAAACTCCTTACATTGTATTCTGTGTACTGGAGAGAGGGAATTGAGTATCATCAGCACCTACATCATGACTCTACTGGAATTTGTTTTTTTGGGAATGTTTTTCAACTTATCCAAGTACTCCTAAGACAAAAAAAGAGGTTATAATATATCAGGTATAGCAACCAGATTGTTTGAGACATGTCTGCTACTGTAAATTCAGATTGATAATACATCAGTTATAATATTATAATATTTCAGTTATAATACATGTCTGCTACTGTAAATTCAGATTGATAATTACTATGTGACATTGTTTGGGTGTATGATCTGTACCAGAAATTCTTAATCCGTTCCCCCTAGAGTACTGGACATTGTTTGGGTGTATGATCCAGGATCTGTTTCAATTTTTTCCTTTTTAATCATGGATGGTTGATGGGGTTTTCGAAACTTAAGCGGGAACCCAGGAGATTGGTTGCTGCAGAATAATTAATGAATTATTGAACTTTCTCATAATGGGTATTTGATTCTAAGATTTTCATGGCTGGCTATTTTGGTTTTTTTTTTCCCCTTCTTTTTTATATTGGCTATTATTATTCATGAATATTGGCCATCTTCCTGATTGGGCCTTCATATGAAGCTTCTCCTTGATGGAGAACATACTTGGGAAAGTTATATCAGTTCTTGATGATTGGAGGGTTCTAATTTTTTAAGTGGGTTGGGAGTTTTGGGCCTGATAGCAACTCCAAGGGATGGTGGATGGTGAAGTATGTCTAACTTTTTGTCAGCTGGCTCATTGGATTAAAGAAAAATTACTTGCATTATTTCAAAGATTTGGTCTGCTGAAGCTACAAATCTGCTCAAAATTTGCAAGTTTAAGTAGAACCATTTCACCAGATTTTGAGTGTAGGATTCACTTGCAGTGGTTACAACTGTGAAACAGAGCTTTTGCCAATAGTAATACCAGTGGTCCAGTACCCTATGGGGAACGGATGATGAATTTATATGCTATATTGATAATTACTATGTGACATTGTTTAGGTGTATGATCTGTACCAGAAATTCATAATCCAAGAAAACTAGGAGTGAATTTTCTATTTGAGGGTGAATAAAATAGAGGTTTCGTTAGAGACGGAATCTGGGAAATCGGATCGATGATTCTTATACATTAGTAATTGTTGATGGTAAATTGTAAGAAAAAATCTGGACAGCGTTCTCTTAAGTTGTCCTATTGAGGCTCCCTCGAGTTGATTTGAAGTTTCACGCTTTCGAATTGATCTGATTAGACTAAGTTTTTTTTGTACTCTAAAACCTTCGTGTTCATATGGACTTCTCTAAAGGTGTCTTGGGTTGGCTGCAAATCTCTTATTACTCTCTATTTGTCTATACTTGTTTCATGCAATGTGTAATGGAATAAAGTCTATGTTAATTTAGTTATTTTGTGAGTTTGGATTTGGTAAATTTTGCATTCGGTACCAACATGATTCATTTAATCTGACGTTTAAAACTGATGCTTAATATATTTACGTGGTGGATCATGTTGTTATTATGACTTTCTTCTCAAACTTGTATTGTTGTTCCTCAATGAACCTAAGAACTGAATTCCATATACCTGCATAAAAATGGCAGGTATTTGGCTGAGGCCCATGTCCAAGCAATGCAGTTTGATGAAGCAGAGAATTTGTGTAAGAAAACTCTTGAAATCCACCGCATACACAGTCCACCGGCATCTCTTGAGGAAGCGGCAGATCGCAGGTTGATGGCCCTCATTTGTGAGGCTAAGGGAGATTATGAATCGGCTCTTGAACATCTTGTACTTTCCAGCATGGTAATGATTGCCAATGGTCAAGAAAATGAGGTTGCTGCTATTGATGTTAGCATTGGAAACATCTACATGTCTCTATCTCGCTTTGACGAGGCTGTCTTCTCCTACCAGAAGGCACTCACAGTCTTTAAATCGTCCAAGGGTGACAACCACCCTTCAGTTGCCTCTGTTTTTGTACGGTTGTCTGACCTATACTACAAGACAGGAAAGCTGAGGGAGTCTAGATCCTATTGTGAAAATGCCTTGAGAATATATGCAAAACCTGTGCCTGGAACCACTGCAGAAGAGATTGCAAGTGGGATGACAGAAATTTCAGCAATATATGAATCGTTTAATGAACCTGAGGAGGCACTGAAGCTCTTGCAGAAGGCAATGAAATTATTGGAAGATAAACCAGGGCAGCAAAGTACAATTGCAGGAATAGAAGCACGAATGGGTGTTATGTTTTACATGATTGGGAGGTATGATGATGCACGAAGCTCTTTTGAGAGTGCTGTAGCAAAACTTAGAGCTAGTGGTGAAAGGAAGTCAGCATTTTTTGGGGTTTTGTTGAACCAGATGGGGTTGGCCTGTGTACAGTTGTTCAAGATAGACGAGGCTGCTGAGTTTTTTGAAGAGGCAAGAGAAATACTGGAACAGGAGTGCGGACCATGTCATCAAGATACCATTGGAGTGTATAGCAATCTTGCGGCAACTTACGATGCTATGGGAAGGTAGTATCTTATTTACTCCTACTTTAATTTGATTTTTTTCTTGAGCTTTTGGTGATTGGAAAATGTCTATGGGTTTTCTATATTTGATGTAGTATTTGGTTATGCACTTGCTCTTTCCTCTTCTTCTTTCATTTCTGCTCTGTTCTTCCTCATGTTAAAATCTTTTTGTTGACAATTGCGACTGGAAAAGAATAGAACCTCATTGATGAACTTAGGGGGATGAGATATTATGGAGGTAAACAAGTCTAGCTGAGATGAGTTATAATGTGCTCAAGCTCTGCTTGAATAATGCGGCTTTTTGGTAGAGCTCGACTTGGCATTTGAGCTTGACTCGTCCACGAGACGAGCTTTTCAAACTTAGCTTGTATGAGCTTCTATGACTCAAAGCAACGATGAAATTTGAAATTCAAAGGATGTAGGTAGGGTATTTCTAGTGTTGGTGTCACCTTCGTATGGTTGAGGAGTGTGCCAGACTAACTTGTTTTGAGGAAAGTCAAATACATGGCTACGTGAAAACAGATAAAATTCATTAATGTGACATGACAATTTTTTTTTCCTCCTGACCAAAACAGGGTGCCAAGAGCCGAAAGCCTTTCTTTTTAGTTCCTCTCGTATCGATTTCATCTTAACTCAAGCAGCTCAGTTTATTTTACAGGTCCAAGTGATATTCACGAGTGGATATTGATATCATATATTTTGTTTATATGAAGTTTCTTTATTGAAACTAGTATAAACTATTTGAAAACGTTGGCTGTGAGTAACATACTAACATGCAAAACTGTATCTAATTCTCGAGAATGTTTATTTATTTATTTATTTGCTAGATGATATTAGCACTCCACTTTCTATTTCCCACACTCCTTGTGGCTTAAAAACCAAGACATGGTGTGTGAGAATCTTAAAAAAGTGTCCTGTAAAAATCACTTTACTTTTTTTGGGGAAATATATCTTCAATGCAATTTACAAGAATGCTTAATGGCATAGCAAGCTGCCTTTGAATACTCCGGCAAGATTGATGAAGCAAGATCTTTGCTATAAGGTACTGTCACAACTTGGGAAGCGAGGAAGCCTGATAGAATGAAAACCTATAGCTCCATTATGGACATAACCTTTGAATAGGATAGCAAAAAAAATGTTTGTAAATCCAAACCCAAGTGGCTAGATATTACTTCATTGAGATGCACTTTCTTTCTTACGTATTTTCAGAGGATGTCCTATAGAATTTTGTTGACTTTATTGTCTTATGTGTTTCAGGATGTACCAGCATCCTGAAATAAGAAAACAACAGCAAACTAAAATGTGAATATAAGTCTTTTTTTTTTTTTGAGATCCAAATCAATGCTTCATTATTTGCTTTCAAATGCTAGTAGTTGTTCTTTCCAAATACCTAATCTAGTAATAGCTAAAAATTCCTCCAATGTTGATCACTGTCTTTGAAATGCACCTCCTCGATTATTGCAGAGTGGAGGATGCAATTGAGATTTTGGAGTATGTTCTCAAATTGAGAAAAGAGGCACTGAAGGCACCGATGAGGGGCCATGGCAGGACCCAAGATAGCAAGACGAGAGAAAAATGCCCCCATACGGCGAAGGGGGAAACCATGACAACTGCACCCCAAGGAACCACAGGCCAAACAGGAACCATAGCTGATACAGGGGAGTGCAGAGCACCACCAGGGCAGAACAGAGCAGGTCAGGGCAGGGCAGGGCAGAGCAGCAACAAAAGGCCATGACATTACCCTTAGCAGCAGAAACCAGAGAGAGCAGCAAAAACCAACAGGATTTTTCTCTCTTCTTTTGCTGTCAACATTTCTTCTTGCTGCAGAAATGCCTCAACATTTCTGCTTCTTCTTTGTTTCTTGTTTTTCATCTATGCTGCTGTCAACATTTCTGCTGCTACACCGGTTGCTTTTGAGGGTTGCTCTCTGCCATTGCTTCCACCTTACTGTCATGGGGCTCTTAGCTGCTGTTTTTGCCTCTGTTGGCAGTGGTTCTTGCTCAATCATGTGTTGGTAGCTGTTTTAGTATGTATGGCATGGTGTTTGGTTTCAAAGTTGCTGCTGCTGGTTTGGGCCATCTCATGTGCAGCTGCTGACAAGGCATGTGCTGCTGTCAAATGCTGTCTAATGCTGTGTTTAAAGGTTTAGTGTAGCTGGAGATGTGGTTTCCTTTTGGGCAGAGAGGTTTGGCTGCCATGGTCCTCTCTACTGCTGTCAATGATTTTGTTGCTCCGCCCGCTGCTGCTGTGCGTTGGTGGTCAAGTTTTTAGCCATGGAATTTGGTTTGTTGCTATGGAATGAGAATTTTTGCTGTGGAAACGGAAGTTTTAGCTGCTGTCAATGATTTTGTTGCTCCGCCCGCTGCTGTTGTTTTGGTGGGGTTTGCGTTGGATGGTCTGCCGTCTGCTGTAGTATCCCTTAGGGCTTTGGACTGGCATGGTTTTGTTATTATGGCTGGTGCCTCCAGATCAATAGCCTCTAGTACTCTTCTTTGCAATTTGGAGGGTGCTTCGATCCAGTGCTCTCCCACATGCTGCTAGTATCTCCACCCCAGACCCTGTTGTAGCTCCTCTTTTGGCTCTGTTATTGGTATGGTGTGTGTGCTGTCAATGGCATCCTACTTGGTTGTCATGGCTTTTGATATTTTGCTGCTAGTGTGCTTTGATATGCTAGTCTGTTCTGGCCCTCCATTGCTCTGCTGCTGCATGGTGTTTGGCCATCCAATGCCCAGTTGGCTGTTTTGCCTGCTGGTTGTTGCCTTGGAGGAATAGAGAAGGAAATGCTTAGATTTTATGCTAGTTGCCAATTGGGGTCTTAGTTTATATGATCAACCTGTAACTCACTCCATCAGTCATAAACCAATGCTAGGACCAAGGAAACAGACATTAATCACTCAATCTTACATGTTTACGGAACTGCCAAAACCTTTAAACTCTCAAGCAATAAGCCTTAAACTGATAATAAACATTAGAACCAAGTTTTTTTCATCTCCATCTTCTAGAAATTTATGAGTTGTTCCGTCTAAAGAGACCTGTTTTTGTCCATTCCATTTTTAACTCCAGCAAGCATCCATATGATTCAGGTTCCTATTAGGAAATGAAATGACAGTCCCAAGGACGGACGCATGATTTTTATCTTAGGGTAGCGAACGACTATGTAAGAATGTAATGAAAAATCTTAGAGAGCCGAACCCATATAATTTTTAAATTTTTAAAAAAAAATCTTAAAGTGGCAAACCTTTATAAATTAAAACAGGGAACCTAAGCAGCACATCAATTAAGCAGCACATCAATTAAACATTAGAACCTAAGCAGCAGAACTAGCCTAGAAACATCCCCACACAACAACAACATCAAACAGCCCCAAAGACACTGAAAGACACCAGCAGACCAAAACCCTCAGACTGCAGCTGCTAGCACCCAATGTAACAGACCACAGCACATCAATTAAAACAGAGAACATCCTGTTTCTGGTTGAGGCTAGCTGGAGGACCCAATCTGACTCCGAGAGTAATATATTAATGAGCAATATTAATGCTAATATCGATGAGCTTTATTAATGTTAGTAAGCACCTTCAACTCCATGGAAAGATAAAAAAAATTAGTTTGCATTCTTCCCACACGACATGAGATGAGATGAGGCCACATCCAGCCCCACCCTAGTCAAAATATAAGACCATGTTTCTCTTAACAAGTGATAATCAATATAAACAAGCAAGATGCATAAGTTCTCTATTTTACTTCCAAAATATTTCTGCAGAATAAGTTCTACATAGAACTTACTAAGTTCTGCACAAATTAGTGATGTGTTATGGCCCTTTTTTTGAAGTGATGCACAAAAAATTCAAAAAGGCTGCAAGGCCAGAAACTTCAGGGTACTAAATGTTGGAAATTTGAGAAACAATATAGTCTCAAATGACTACAGCAAAATGGTTATGTATGGCGGGTGTGTTTGCAACAATTGCCCATCTGAGTGTAGTGGTAGCATTCATGGTAAGCTAGAGTTGGACCAATTGAAGAGCTTATGAACAACTGTTCCTTCAATGGTTATATCATGCCCAATGAAGACCATTGATAACCAGCAAGGCAGGAGGCTATAATACGTGGAACATGGACGATTTTGGTATGGAGAGGATGAAACAGAATGTGGCATATGCCATCCACCAAAATTGGTATGATAGAAGATGCAACACGTGGAGAGATGAGGAGGAGGAAAGATAACGCAAAAGGGGTCCCAACTCTAACACAAGATCATGGTTAAACTTAAATTCTCATTAATCAACTCTAATGTTTACAACGCCAAATGCCTTGTTTATAAGCTATGTACCTACCATAATAGATAATAATGTCATAAAAAATAATTATACCTATCAAAATCTCTATTATGTAATCAAATAAACTAAAATTTGTAATTGGAGCCTTCGTGTGTCCTTCTCTACTATCACCGTCAATAAGAGCACACCTATGGATGAAAATCATATAATTTTAAGGGAATTATATGATTTTTACATGATTAACATGAAAAATGGATTACAAGTCATTGAATATCTCAGTCTAACCTTACCCAAAAAAAATATCTCAGTCTAACTGTTAAAAGAAATTTCTCTAGGAGTACCTTAAATTATTATGATTTCCCAAAATCTTAGTTCATGTTTGGATCAAAATACATTCTAAAACATAATTCGCTAAGGTAATTAGTGTCTTTTGGAAGTGGTAAGAAGAATGATTTGATTCAAGTTAAAAGGGCCCTAGTGACATTCTTACATATTGAAGGCCACCAAACAATGTATGTTCAGGTAAGGAGAAAATAGATCACATGGTCAACAATCAACAGTCAAACAATTTTGCACAGAATGAGAATTTTTCTGCTCATACATCAGCTACAACATTGCGCTGGAGTGTTTTGTCAAATACTTTTTTTATATCAGAATTATTCAGATAGTGTGACCCCATGTACTTATTAATTGAGTAAATTTGAATTATAAATGAGTAGAACAGTTTAAAGAGAACTGTGAGGATGACCAATCAATACCTGCCAGATCTTCTAGGAACCACTGTTGCACTTTACCCTCAGGCAATGCTGACTTCGAATTGTCCTTATCTGCAGGACCAGAATCAAGAGCCCTTTGACATTCAGATGGATTTTTGTACAGATGGGGATTTCTCCCATCATTCCTTACTGTAAGAGGGATAGCAGGAGGCATATTTCCTGCAACTGCCAAACCAGTCTCTTCACTACTTTTTGTTCCACTATCTTTCCGAAAAGCCAAGGATCTTTCACTAGCCAAAACCGAATGAATTATCAAGTTTCCATCAATCTTCACAAGCTTATCATTCCTTGGAACATACAAGGAAGCAACAAGAGGCTCACTAGAATTGCACGGCCGCGCAAACTCATCTGACCCTGAAATGGGCTGTGATCCTTCTTTCTGGCCAACATTTGATTCTGCTCCCGCAATGTGGCCTCTCCCATAATGTATTGTTTTGGTAAAATTACTTTTAAAACCAAATCTCCCATTAGATAACCCTATTGCAATGTTTTTATCAGAACCATTCAGATGGCGATTAACAGCCAGAACCCTACCGCGATGTTGTTCATAAAATCTGTTACCCACATTGTAAGTATCCCATATTCCTCCGAATTTCACATTTACCATCGGCACAAATCCACCAAAGAGCATAATGAAAAAGAAAAAACCCAGAAAACTAATACTTGCAACCTTTTTAGTTTTACCCTTAGACTTTCTAGTCTCAACCTTCTTAGCCTTTGGAGCTGGGGAAGGTTGCTGTGGTTTCAATTTTGGAATGGGCACCCTTGGAATTTCAGAACCTTGTGGATTGACAACATAAGGAGCACAAGGGATCCATGGATAACCCATGGGTGGCATTGGCGGCCGAGAATACATGCCCGGTAGCGGCACAGGGGGTGGGCACATGGCGGCACCACCACTCAGTTGTTGCCGCAAACTTGCATTTTCAGCCATTATAAAGGAAATCCTAGTGTTCAAATCTTGAATTGTGGAATGCATTGTTCTCACCTTATCCTCGAGCTCTTCCACATAATGCTTCTTCCTCTGCCTAGAAAGCTGTGCGCTTTCGCGGTTCCTCATCAACCTCGCTTTCCTTTTCTCTTCCTCTTCCTCAATTGCACTGAAACCATATTGTGGCACGGAATTGTCTTCGGCATTCGGCCTCCTGTACTTGCTCGTCCTCGATTCAGTCTTCACATCTTCACTTTCTTTTTTCCTTTTCAACAAGCAATTGTTGTTACCCTCTTCCTCCAATTTAATCGTCTGGTCAACAACGCCATTAATTGAATTATTAGTAAACTCCGGCGAAGCGGTTTCCAAGCTATTGCAATTACCTGAGTCAGGTGACAGGTGATTCAGAGCTTCCGAGACAACTGATCCAGAAAGGCCAGAACCCTGAGACGAAACCGGTCCAGAAACTTCAACATTGTGAGTTTCAGACTCTGGAGAGTTATAATTCAAAAACCTACCAACATCTGACTCCTTGTGGCGGGATTCCTGAGAAGAATCAGGCGGCGAAATATTCAGAAACTCAGCAACGTCGGAGATCTGATCTCCGGAGACCTGACACGAAACCGGTGATGAAACATTCAAAATCCTAGAATCACTTGAGCTCTGATCACCGGAAATCTGGCAGAATCCATCGGAAGTCGGAACCGTTGGAACACCGGTGCTGGAATCGGTCGAGAACAAGAGCGGGTCCCAACCGGGAGGGTCCATCTGAGTGGGGAAATAATTAAGGAAATCTTCGCTGTCGAAGGAGAGGTAGAGATCGTCGAAGGTGAAGTCGAGGTCGTCAATGTTGCCATTGAGGGGTCCGACGACGTCGGAGATGAAGGTTTCGGAGAAGATGGCGGGGTCAAGGGGTGGAATTGAGAGAGAATCGAAGTCTGTGGTGGTAAGATTAGAGTTCGATGGAATTTAGTCAGCCATAAATGGGGTAATTCAGAAAGTGAAGATGCTAGGGCCTCACGGGCAATTCAAACTTTTTTGTCAAAAAGTTGAGTTATTCCTAATTGAAAAAAATGTTAGAGTGATCCCTAAACACATTTTAAAATGTGTATTTATGCCTAATTTACATACACAAAAATGAGTATATTTGAGATAATTTAAAAAATTAGTAGTTAGAACAAAGAAAGAAAGAAAAAAAGATAACTTACTTTGATAGCTCTTGAAAGATAACTCGCTTGTGCTCCACTCTAACGAAATATGATCTTTTTTTTTTCAAAAATAAATTGATAAATATAAAATATTGTTAGATATATAAAAGATATGAAATAAATGAATATAAAATTGAATATATTATACTAAAAATATATACATATACTATGTTTGTTTTAGAATGAATATGAATTTATATAAATTTATAAAATATTTGTTTTATTTACCCTCTCAAAATTTTATTAATTCATTTTAAATCCCTCATCCTCTCCTAGCAAATGCAAAACAACTACTCATCAACGCCATTAACCCAAACTCCCTATAAACACCATCAATGCCATCAGCTCAACACTTGTTCTCCGTGTTGCCGTTGTCGTTGTTGTTGCCATTGTTGATGCCGTTGCTGTTGTCGACGTCATCAATCCTGACATTGTCTTTTTCGTTGTTCCTTTTTTGTTAGGCTCCGTCTTATTTGGGATGACCCGATTCATAATAAATAAAATTTATTATAAAAAATAAAAAAAACAATTAAAAGAAAAAAAATAGCAAAAAAAACAAAGAGAAAACACATTCAAGTTTCATAATTTCTCTAATTTTCTAATTCCTCCAATTTTCCTAATTCCTTCACTTAATTATCTATATATACCCATCAAAGGGGCATTCGGGTGAACACCCCA
>JAULLF010000016.1:1626730-1638610 GCA_035668175.1 Sarracenia flava
GGCATACAACCTTCAGCAAGCTCTATGCAGAAGAAAATGGGGCTCATCTGTAATCATCATTGTGAGTTTGAAGCATTAAACACATCCTAAGAACATTCCTACATTATATGTGTACCATCTATCTATGCCACCACTTGCACTGCAGTGAGATTTGAACATTTAAATGAGTACTCAACTTTAAATGCCAAACATATTAGAATTAAAAAAAAAATCTCGGCGGTCCATGGATTTTCATATATGAAGTAATGAAGAATATAGCACACACAAGCTCTCAACACTCTTGTTTGATGACAAAATTAGGTATTTTGAGGAGATCATTTCTGATGTATGCATCATATCTTAATTCAAGACAAGGGGGAAATTTGCATCTATTTTATTTTATTTTATATCCTTTTGGCGACATGGCCGAGTGGTAAGGCGGGGGACGCATATTTATTACATAATTACAGCACTGTTGGGTCTGAAGGTTGTGAATATTATAGAAAGATCTAAGTTGCATAAGGAAAGGATATACAGAGATGAAAACCCGTTTAAATAATAAATAACTGAAGGCCCTGGTCAAATGAAGAGGATTGAGCTTCATTGAAGCTCCATTAGTCATGTTCACACACAGCATTATAGTCCATTGGCAAATCTCAAGGTTTTTGAAGCCTTATAATGTTTGTTCGTCAGCCAGCCTACCAAAGTTTAATGTGTCACGGTAATATTATTGGAAGGCAATTAGGAGAATTGATTATGATTTGATTACAAGAATTAATGTATTAGGAAATTAAGATATTATGATTTGGTTCCTTTTTTATAATCTTTTTTCATAAATATAAATAAATAGCACTACTTCTTTGAAGCTAAGCTGAAAATATTCTATTCTTTCATTCTTTTTGGTATCAAAGCCAAACACATACAGAAAAGAAAAACATATCCAAACCTGGTTTCACACATAGCCGGCTCATCCACGAGGCAAATTAGTAGCTTGCCTAGGGCCTCACAAAAATTAGGGACCTCAATTTTTTGAAATTTTAAAATTGTATATTTATATTATATAAAAATAGTTGTAAAAAAGTTTAGAGTGAAAAATATTATAAAACAAAGAGATTCTATAATAAATCTAACACTTAAACAGTCTTTACTGTAAAAGTAAGTCAAAAATCACAAATTACGAAGTATCTCTTGCAATTGTATTAAGAAGAAACAATGTAAAAATATTATCTATTATATATATATATATATATATAGAGAGAGAGAGAGAGAGAGATAAAGGGAACAGCTTCTCTGTAGTTTCCCTTTTAACAACACCAGTGCTATTAAAAGGAAAACAACTTTTTTTAAGGGTAAATTTCACTTACACCCCCTGTATTTTAATGGAATCACACTTAATACCCCTCAACTATAAAAAAATATCAGAAAATCACCTTATTTTAACATTTGATATAACACATAACCCCAAACGTTTGTTGACCGTTTGGTCAACAAACGGAAACTTTAATTCCGAGTTGTGGTTGATAAAAATACCTATCTCGAATGCGAATCGATTTCGTCTCTTTATCTTACTTCGTTTTACCTCATCTCGCTCTTTAAAATCCAAAACCCTCATTCGAATCCCTTCTCTCTCGATTCGATTCTTCCTCTCACCATTTTCGATTACCTTCAACTCAACAACATCAATGGCATCGAAGAACAGGGAAAAGGGAGCCAAGCACCAACGGGATGAGGGTTCCATAAACCCTAGACTGTCGAAGAAGATAAAGAAGGTGTTCGTTGCAGCAGGACCTTCTCCACAAATCCGTGGCTCACCTCAACCTCCCTCCGCTATTTCTGAGGTGATTAAGTTCAAATCTCCTCGATCTAAACATATATTCTACTCTTCTTTCATCCATCAGAAAATAGTACCTGGTACATGCATTGACTTTGATCATTTTGACTCCATTGGTATGAATTTCAGAACCTGGTTCACTGAATTGGGTTGGGATAAACTCGTGATTATGCGTGAACCCTATTACCCATCTCTTGTCAAATCTTATTACGCACATTTTGAAAATCCTGACACTGGCTCTACCACCATCACCTTCTGGGTCAATGGCACAGAAATAATCCTTACCCCTTTTGTTTTGAACCATATTCTTGATGTCCCTTAAGAAGACATTTGCATCTCTTACCTTCAAAAACACATCGTCTTTGAAGATTTCTCTCTTACCAGTGCTGTTAAAGCCATCTTTGATAACCTAAACATTGACACTTCAAAGCCTTTAGAGGCAAACCTTTTGAAGTCTGAGATGAGACTGTTACACCACATGGTCAATCACATACTCATCCCTCACCTAGGCAAGTTTGGCACTGTGACTTACACCCAACTCTTTGTGATGTGATGTATTGTGAACAAAAAGAAACTGAACCTAGGATACCTTTTTATCTCCCATATGCTACATATTTTCTTTAAGAAGAACCCTTTTCTGCCCCATGGCATGTTCTTGACCAAGATCTTTAAGCATTTCAACATTAATCTTAATGATTCAAAGTCTGAGCCCTTTGGTAGATTTGACACTTATGGCTCTACAACTCTTAATCGAATGGGAATCACTAAAGTGGATGGTGTTTGGACCATCACTAGACCTGGCTCCACTTCCTCTACTCCTACCACTACTTCCACACATGCTGATGCACATGTTCTGCCCCCTGTTTCATCTTCTATTCCTACATCTTCCTCAGCTACTTCTACCTCGGTTGATCAGTCCATAGTCATTTCTATGATCAAGGACTTAGCCTCTTCCCAACAATCCTTTCAATCCAAAATAGAGCTTGAGATCTCATATTTGAAGAAATCCCTTTCCTCCCTTACTTTAGCTGTTCAACAGATCAAACAATTCAAAGTTCATGTTAACCCAGATTTCATGCAAGCCATAACCTTAAGCAACAATAGGACTAAACAAATGCATGTGGCTAAGGGAAAGTCTTGCAAAAACCAAGGGTGCTCAAATGAAAGGAAGCATTGCAGAACAAGTTGCTGCCCTAAATGAAGAGTTGAAGAAGAAGACCGAAGACTCCATTTTAGATAAAAGTCAAATTTGTTTGCCCATGTTTTTATGTTTGCTTAACTTGGATGACTTGGATTACAAAAACAATTATTGGTTGATTTCCTTTTGAAATTTGGATGGGTGACACCTTTACTTTGCTTTGATTAAATATTCTATGTTTTGCTTAGATACTTCAATGATTGGCTTTTTGTTATGTCTTGAATGTCTTGTCCATCCCTCATTTTTGCCAATGACAAAGGGGGACACCAAAAATTTTCAGAAATTAAGGACCCCAAAAATTAAAATAAATGTAAAGAAATCATTCGATCCTTAAAGATGTATATCTGAATCACTAGTGCTGAAGACCTGATTTGATTCATCAACAACACTGATTGGAATCACTTTCCAGAAATTCAAGATATGATTCGATTCTTGACAACACTGATTCGAATCACTTTCCAGAAATTGAAGATATGATTCGATTCTTGACAACACTGATTCGAGTCACTTTCAAGATATGATTCACAACACTGATTCGAATCACTTTCCATAAATTGAAGATATGATTCGAATCACTTTCAATATATGATTCGATTCTTGACAACACTGATTCGAATCGGGTAAGTAATCGTTTCTTCCAAGCTTCGATTCGATTGGTTCGATTCTTCTAACCTTTGCCGACTGATTCGATTCTTCCAAGCTTCGATTATTCTACTCAGGAGCTCGATTTCAACTTAGGGTTTCGATTTCGATCATTCGCTTTAAACTTAGAGAAAGGCTAGTTTCATCCATTACACAATTCTGTTAACAGTGTTATTCGATTTCGATCATTCGCTTTAACTTAGAGAAAGGCTAGTTTCATCCATTACACAATTCTGTTAACAGTGTTATTAGATTGGGGCTTACTGATATTATGGATAATAGACACTATTAGAAAAAGGGTTTTATGCGACGGCATTTTACCGTCGCAAAAAGTAAAACTACCGTGACAAAAAGTATTTGCGACGACTTTTTTACTTTTTGCTACGACAAATGGGGGTGGCAATAGGTGGGGTGGCAAAAGAGCTTTAGCAACAACATAGAGCCATCGCTAATGTTTGCGACGACAAATCCTATCTTTTGTAACGAAAAATCACCGACGCAAATGCATGCAAAGACGACTATAAATGAACTATTGCGACGGCAAAAGCACCGTCGTAAATACTTTAGTAACGGTAACAACGCCGTCGCAAATACTTAAGCGACAATGATTTACTATTTATTACGGCAATCATGTCGTCATAAATACTTTTAACGACGATAATAATTTACTATTTACTACGGCAATCATGCCATCACAAATATTTTAGCGACGATTATTGACTATATTAATGCCTTTATAATTTTATTTGCGACGGTACTGCAGTCGTCGTAAAAAGTATAAAATTTTATTAATATTTATTTATTTTTCTATAACAAAATATCAATTAATTCTTTGAAAACAAATAATCATATCATCAATTCATCCACAACTAAATATTAAAAAATAAAAATGTATTAAGTACAAACCAAAATGAACTAACAAATGCACAAAGGTATTTTAAAGACAAATGTTGAGTTTAAAACTAAAAGTACAATCCAAAATATATGATGGTTGAATTATTGAGCTGGAAACCAAAAGCTCCTATGTATTAAAGAACAACTCCATCATATTAATCATAGTCCATCATTATTTAGTCTTTCTCCTTCTCTAACACCTGAAAAATAATTAAAATTACTTTATAGCATAATAATTATATAAAGCACGTAATATACGCATAAACTAATAAAATTAAAAACAATTATTCATCACAATATTTCCAAGCAACATTTTAGAATAAAGATAGATCTGTTTTAAAGCATCAAAAGCAGCAAATTGCAAACAGATTAAAAATAATGTATTCCTCCATTGATCTGTGAAGCCGGACAGATTAAAGAACCTAACAGGGTTGGTAAAAGCAACTTTCTACTCAAATAACTTGCAAAGTAAGGGATTTGAGGTAGAACAACTTGCAGAATTAGTGAAAGAAAAGATAATAATTTTAGTAGCACTCCTTCCTGAGTAAATTTTGTTTCAAGTTATGTTACGTTTAAGGTAAATCCTATTCTATCTTATTGCCTCCACCCAATGTGGATGTTGACTTCTATCTTTTTTTTGGTGATTTTATTTCTCTCCTTTAACCATCGAGAAGTCCAAAGTTGACAAGTTTCTTCTTCAAACATAGTGAAACACCAACTACCCTTTTCCCTTTCTCCTCTATCGTCCCCCTTGTTCACAAACCACAAGTTATTTTTCTTCTAAAAAACAATAATCACGACGACGATGTAGAATAACAAAACATGAATGGAGCATCTTATGTGCAACTGAAGAAACTAAGAAACGACCCAATATTTAAACCCTCCCCCTCCCTAGAAATAACAGTATGACAGATATGCAAGTCTAAGCTGACAAGCAATGAGGTAACCTGAGTGCATATAACTACTTGACAGTTAAGCATGAATCAATCCAAGATAACTTGTGTACAGGTGGGGTGGTAAGCATTTTAACCTGTGTGTAGCATTCAATAGCAGCTCTGAAATCTTTATGCCGGAAAGCAATATCTCCCTTTTTCTTTGAGTTCAATGTGTCTTGCATCTGGTTCGTCCACATCTGGAATGAAAGCTGTAAGCAAGTAACACAGAAGTAAGCAGGACTATAGGGATGGATGATGGCTATAACTGTAAGACACTAAGGGTATGTTTGATTGACGAGATTAAATAAGGGATTGGATTACATATTCCATAAAATTTAAAAAATTATGGTATGTAATCTAATCTCATGTCTAATCTGGTTAATCAAACATGCCCTAAGACATCAACATGAATAGAAGAACCGAGCAAGTGAGAGTGTACATGAAACTTTTTTTTTTTATATAAGTGTACATGAAACATATACCCTGAAACATATAAGTGTATATGAATATGTTAATAAAGAATTCAGATCTACTGTGAAACGAATAAAAGAAAACGCGGGCATAATCGAGTCGAACTAAGGAAATATTCTATAATAGATATGACCCAACATTATGACATGATACGACATAACTTCTACTCCTAGAACCCTTAGAACTTAATAGCAGAAAGGAAGCACTTCAAGTCAAAACCTACTGACAAGGCTTAAGCCACCAAAGAAAACGCAAGTTCCATGCGCTTCACAGCTCTGCATATGTGGAGTTTTAGGTTATGTTTGATTGATTGGATTAATAATAAAGAAATAAATAATCCCACTTGATAACAAAACCTAAGGACTAGTAATAAGTGGATTATTAATACGACATTCACTTAAGTATTATATATCCCACATTCTGTGAAATTAGTTATCCAGTGAATATATAATCCTCCTATCAATTGTTGAATTCAAACAAGAGAACTATAATATCATGGGATATATAAACCAATTCCATATCTAATCCAATCAATCAAACATACCATTAAGGATTTGTTACTCTGTCTCAACAGTAATCCTCAGACCAAAGCTTTGTATGCGCCAACAATTTATTGAAGTGGTCTTCATCACCTCCTCTAGCATTCAAATGATTTTCAGAAATTCTTGTATTTCATTACTTCATAGTAAAGTCCACTATTGATGATCTAAGATTAGCATATGGAGGTGTACAATTGGTAGACCTCACCAACGATTACAAGTCATTCAGACACAATCCCCAACTATCAGCAATTTTAGTATCAAAGCCCATATTATGACAATTCCGATATCAGAGCCACAAATTACCTGAGCACGCCTTCATAATAATTATGACTCTCAAATACCCAAATACCATGTTACCATCTAATTTGGTGTCAAAGCCATAGTTTGACGATTTCAGTATCAACTTATCTAGGCCACAAGTTCCCTGACCTTGTGTGTGGAGATAAGGGGAAAGCTGCAGCACCATGTGGGATACCCATTAATACAAGAGAAGGAACCAGCAAAACAAAATGCTATCAGCTTTTATACAGACTGAAAAGCCAATTTATTAGGGAGTAACAGATTTGTTAGAGTAATAAGCTGGTATGCGCGCAGGCACTCTGGTTTTATCCTCGGGATCTTATCAACGTGTGCACAAGTTCACGGACACATCTCAAAGCTACTCATGCAGCCGGAGAGTAAACCGAGGTTACCTATTAGCATCTGTTGTCTGAAACTACGACTTACGATACGTATAGTACGATTCGATACAATTAATAGATAAATCGATACATATCGCATATCGTAAATTATGCTAACATGTATCTTACAATATATATACGATACATAATGCGATATGCGATACACAGTATATAATATCAACACCTAATGCACAAGCACAAGCACAGTTTCACAATTGCCCCCTTCAATTCTGTGAGATATTAGTTGCATATAAATATCAGTACAAGCCTTATGTGAGATATTAGTTGCATATAAATATCAGCCTCTAACGCACAAGCATAGTTTCACAATTTCTCCCTTCAATTCTGTGAATGTAAATGACTTAAACGGGTCGTCATCCTACATTTTATACAACAAATTTACAGTCACCACCATGTCATCCAACCTCCAATCATTTCAAAACATAAATCCAGTTTACAAACAAAAAAAATTACCATTGTCGTTATCACATGGACGGAATCATCAAGTAGTCTCCATTGACAAAAAATCATTAAAGCAACAACCAGACAAGCTCCATCATAATGGCTTTATTTCATAAAAAAACATGAGATAAGCATTCAAATCCATCGAACGCGCCATTTATCTGGCTTCTTGGGTTTTTATAAGGCTCATTGTCAGTTGAAGGGTATGACTCTTCTACTCGACAAGTACAACACAACCACCTACGCATCGTTGCTTTCTTTCCTAAATGGAGATCCTCCTCATCACTTGTTTTCCACATGCGTAAAAGTAACAACGAGGAGACGCACGTGCCTGAGGAATTAGAGTCAAATACGTAAAATTCAAAATGATATCTTGTTTCTACATATGCATAAATTCAAAATGGTATCTTGTTTCTACATATGCATAAATAAAATTGTAATATTTGCATAACAACCTATTCACCCCCTCTAGGATGCCCTTTGGACCAACACATTCAAAATTATATATGCTCCCCTATCGTAAATTAAACTTTTAGCACATAAATATACACATCCCGAATGAAACTCATCAAATTTATTGAATTCATCATGAGTTCATGGAATAAAGAATTTCATATATCATTAAAAGAGACCCATCACCCATCGATTCTCATCGCCAATAATGACTCACTAGTATCACGGGCATGAGATAAATAAGTCATAAATATAAACATAACCATTCATGTAATGATTCAATATTAAAAACAAATATCTTAACCAACTAGAGCATTTTTTCTCCAGATTCACAGTTCCCAGCTTTGCACAGTTGAAACAATCCTAAAAACAAATCAGCCCAAAAAACTGATTCAAGTTTTTCGTAAAAATAACAGGTCATAAATCATCAAATTGCCGAGATATACAAGTTCCAAGGAAGGCAAACATGCATAAAAGCTGACTTTTTCTCCATATTCAACATTTAGGGTCATTGATTTTGTAAATCAAGCTACTAATCCACACTTTAATTGGGTATAACTAAAATGAACCACACATATTCAAAGAAGAGTTCATGGATAGTTTATTTCTTACCTCAATCGAATGAAAATGGCAGAAACCAAACCCTGGGAGTGCAATGGTCGGCGGTGGTAGAGGAGATAGTGGATCGGACCCCTGCCGTTTCTCTCCTCTCTCCGCGTACATCTCTCTCTCTCTCTCTCTCTCTCTCTCTCTCTCTTCGTCGTCGTCGGTGGCGGCGTCGGAGGTTACCGGCACCAAATCCATTTTCTCGTCTCCTCCGCTACCTTCTTCTCCCCCCTTTTCTATTCTTTTTTTCAGTTCTGCATTTTTTTCTTTTGACCTAAGTAGCTTCGGCTGTTGATGGATTAAAAGGCAGTCGTTTGGAGCTCAGGCGCTAGGCGCCGTTTTTTTTTTTTAAAGTTAATAAAACACACACATATATATATATATATATATATTTATATACGCGGTATAAATTTAAGAGAAAAGTAATTTTAAAACACATTGTTTAATAAAAAAAATTTGACTTATGATTTATTAAAATAAATTGGATCAAGACATTACAATTTACTTGCAAAGCCTTTTGATGGAAATGGTAAATTAAGGATATGTGGATTGTTCTTTTTGAAGGTTGTAATTATTCACGCAAGGCTGAAAAGAAGTGCAGTCCCCGATTTAATGTTGTGGTATACTACTACCAACTGATTTAACTTTAGGTTTTCGTCTAAAATCGACACCCATACAAAATCCAACACATAATATGTATTTTTATTCAAAAATTAGAATAAATCCTATCTCAAATCGATGAAAATCGAACAAAAATCGAACCCAAGTTGAAATTGTGGTCGGCGGTGGCGCGATTCGAATGGTGGTTGTTCGCTGGTTGTGCCGCCTTTGTCCCTCTTTTCCACGTCGCTTCTCCTCCCACTATCTCTCCGTCGGTGACACGTCGGAGGTGCACCGGCGAACTGTGCCTGGTCTCACTCTCCCTCGCCTCCCTTTTGCGAAATTAAACCCCCATCCTACTTTTTTTTTGCTGAAGACGAAGTAGCATGAGGTACTCTTACCTGTGGTACACGGTGCCATCCAAGTTTATTTTTATTTTTTTTATTTCCAAATATATTTTTATGATCGAATTTAGTTATTAAGCATAACTCATCGAGTTTGGTATTAATATAAAAATTTAGGTTAATCTAATATCGGTAATTAATTGATAAAATAACATTTGTTTAACAATTTTTTTCTCAAAATTAATAAAAAAAATATAATTTAAGAAAAAAATATTTATTTCAAAAATTTATGATTTTATTCTGTGGCGTATGGGACTTGTTAATAAAAACCAAAAATAACCTAATAAAAATATGATTGAGCTTAATTTAGTTACACTTATTTAATATTTTTTTAATAAATAATTAGACTTATTTGCGTCGGTGTTATTGCCATTATAAATACATATTTTTTTACGACCACCATAATTGCGACTACCATTGTATTTTAATAATTATTTTTCGGTTTTTACGTCAGAGTTTTGTGTCGGCGCTCTTCCCGTCGTAAATACCCACTTTTTTGCGTCGGGATTTTTGCGTCGGCGCTCTTTCCGATGTAAAAACTCATTTTTGGCATCGGGTCATTCTGTGACCGCCTATTCCGGTGGCAAAAACCTACTTTTTGTGTCAGATCTTTTGTAACAGTCTATTCCCGTCGTAAAAACTCACTTTTCGCATCGCATCTTTTTGCGACGGCCTCATCCCGTTACAAAAACTCACCATTTGCGTCGGGACTTTTTGCGATGGCCTATTCCCCTCGCAAAAACCCATTTTGCATCAGGACCTTTTGCGACCGCCTATTCCCGTCGCAGAAACCCACTTTTTGCGTCGGATCTTTTTGCCGCCGCAAAAACCCACTTTTTGCGACGGCAATGTAGCCGACGCAAAAACTTGTTGCAAAAAGCTGTTTTTCTTATAGTGATATTACAATGATTATAAATAAATGAGAGGAGTAAATGAGGGGTGAATGAACTTGAGAATGTTCACAGTAGCAGTAAATGAAATCTCAATGAATGCTTGTTGTGAATAAAGTCCTTGGAGCTTCGAGGATTTTGAAATCCAAGCGTAGGTGTCGACACCATTACCCTTGTGTCAACGCAAATGGTTTAGGGCTTGAGGGTGTCGACACTTTCTTCACCGGTGTTGACTCGAATCGGTCTTGGTGTTGACACTGATCCCTTTGGTTTCGACACTTTTGTTGTTTTCAAAAGTATTCACTTTGGATCCACACTTTTTCTATAGGTGTTAATTTTTTTTGTCTTCAGAGCATGTGGTGTCGACACTGAGTCACTTGGTGTCAACTCTCCTTGGGTTAACTCTTTTCTTGTAGGGTCGACACTTTTTTCTTCAACACTTGGAATTTCCAGTTTTTAAGTGTTGATATTTAATGTTCATAGGATCATCAACATTGATTTTAGAGACTTCAAATACTCAAAAAATTGTCTGATTTTGGTTCCCTTAAATTCCATAAAATACGTGCTTATGCATAATCAAACATTATTAACAACCAAATCAATTACGTGTTATATGTCAAAATCAAAGTAAAGTGCTTGATAGAATAACCCTTGGGCTAACAATCTCCCCTTTTTGACTATGAGAACTATTGAGTTCTTGGGAAATAAAAGAATATAGCAGTGTGAGGAACTTCCCTGAAATATATGCATAGTATTAAAAGAAAGTGTTAGGAAGTAAAATCAACAAGCTTGTGAAGTATCAGAGCTAAAAAATAGAAATATGAATGATGAAACAGAGCTATGAAATTGCAATGGAATGAAGTATCAGAGCATTGGAGATTACCAGAGCTTATCATCAAAATACGTTTCAAAAGATACAAGATATGCATATGCGAAGTTCAATGCGAACAAAAAAAATATTCTTTTTTTTTCAAATTGAGCAATATGCATTGATGAGGATATATATTACACCGGCCCAAGCTCTACTAAGAGGCCCAAATCACCAACTACCAAGAGGCCTCTCATGAGGCCCAAAGCCCAGCAGGCCCATACAGGGCCCAACTAAATTAGGGTAATGCCCAAAAACTATAAAAGGGCGGGAAGAGGCATGAAAAGGGGTAAGCCCTGTACTATCTCTAAACTCTCTGTAAGTTCTCTTTCTCTCTCTACATACTCCTCCTTCCCTCTCCCTACACGGCACCCACGAAGAACCCTAATGCTTCATATATGAACAGTAATCTGACTTGATCGTAG
>JAULLF010000016.1:2712714-2726921 GCA_035668175.1 Sarracenia flava
CACCCCTTCTTCTTAGCTAGGAGTTATCTTTGTAGTCCTGGTTGTTTCCGTTTCTCCAGTTATTGGCGTTTACCACCCATGCCAGAATCTTTGTTTTTGGTGAGGCATACAGTGCTATTTGCTCTCCAAGAAGCGGCTTTTCACTTTAGCTTTTTTTTCTATTTTATGTGGTTATTTTATAGATGGTCATTAATTATTTGTCTTGGTGGTGGGTTTCTAATTATTTTATTATGTTTACAATCATCAATTGCAGCATTTTCAACCAGGCTTATTGTGTTAAGGCTGTTGTAAGTATTGGAAGCAGTGTAAATGAACGAGTCTTGGTCAAACAAGGTGACAAAGAAGCACTCTGACATAATCGCTATCTATGGTTTGTTAGTAATTGTAGGTATTCCTCCTCAAGGGTGGCTCCGTAAGGCAAAGGACCCTGTGTTGAGGGGGCTCCACTGCTAACCAAAACAAAATGTGGACTGGTTTGTGAAGCTACATGTCAGATGCACATAGAAGATGGTTTTGGTATTTAGGTTGGTCTTTTAGCCTCATGTGGAGCTTCATGTCAAAGACAAACTAATGGCAAAGCTCTATTATAGTACTTGGGAGTTGAATTGTAAAATGGTGATTTAAGGTTGAAGGAAAAAAAGAAGATAGAACAAAAGAGAGACACTAATTGAGAATTAGGGTACGAGCCAAACCCGCTGTCAGTCCTTTTGAGACTGTGGGCTTAAATACCACTGTTGGCGGAATACAGGTCAACACACCAAATATATGTATGTATATTCATTGGGACTCTTTTGATAATCGTCGGACCTCATGATTGCAAATTTGAGGTGTGAGATTTCTACATCATTATTATTATTTTTGTGCGTACGTGTGTGATTTTTTATGTTACTAGTTGGTTCATTCATATAATGATGCTACAACTAATGCTTGTTATGAAAATTATAAGTGCTTCACGTGTTTTATTTACGGTAACTCTGTTATTGCACTTCTTCCCACCTCCAAAAAAAGTTGGAAGACTCTAGACCAGCCAGATAAGTTGCATACCGGTAGCATGGCTGTCTTGTATGCCTTGGTGAAATTTAATTTTTTTCTGTTGGTTAGAGAGAATTAGAAGCAATCTGACTTGGATTTCTGAAGTTAGATGTTAGAATGAATTCTTTTGCTCTCAAAATTGATAGAAATAATAATACTGGTCCTTCAAACTACTTTCGCTAGGACCTAGCATGTCTGTTATTTTGTTGTATGCTGATGAAATATTGATGTACTGAACATTTAAACATTTAAATTTCAGGTTGATGGTCAATTCCGAACAAATGTCCCTGAAATTTTTGCTATTGGTGATGTTGCTGCATTCCCCTTAAAGGTATGCTTTTTTCTCAAATTATGAAGTGATTTCTCTGCTACCTTTTCTCTTCCAAGATAGAAATATCAATATGACTTAAGTTGTTCATTCTGAACAGATTTATGACCGCATTGCAAGAGTTGAACATGTTGATCATCCTCGCCGATCTGCCCAGCATTGCGTTAAATCATTATTGACTGCACAAACTCAAACATATGCTTGAAACTTTGCTTTTGATGACTCTTAAGTGCCTCCAAGTTTTCAGAAAACTTGATTAACTATTGATATTATTTCCTCTACTGAAACTTCCTTGATTATATCTTTCCCTGCATGATGTCTAGGTATGATTATCTACCGTATTTCTACTCAAGGGTCTGAGTATGAAAGCAGCCAAAGAAAAGTATGGTGGCAGTTTTATGGTGACAATGGTGAGGCATTTAATTTATCCAAGAAATTATTTGATCATAATCATATGTTTTATCTTCTACTTTGTACTGATTGTGTTTATCTTACTGAGCAGTTGGGGAGACCGTAGAAATTGAAAATTTTGATCCTAAGGTTGCTTCTTTCTGGATAGACTCTGGTAATATAATCTGCCAAAACCAAATTTCCTATAAAAATTCATTAACCTAAAGACCTCTCATGTCACCATTTCATCCCATGTTTATTTCTTTGTATTGGCTGATCGAGAGGAGTAATATATTCCTATTGCTCTACAGGTAAACTCAAAGGAGTTCTTCTTGAAAGTGGAAGTCCTGAGGTACTTGTTATTGCGAAAATTTGAAATATCAATGTCGGAAAATATGGTTCTGACTATTACGATTGAAGTGTTTTTGTTTGATAGCATGCTCCAATTTAAGCATAAAAAAGATGTTAATGTTGTGCCAAATTTAAGTAGGAGAATTTGGGAGAACTTTTAACTACACTGTGGGAAATGTTTTGCAGAGACATATACACAAATGAGACTCAAGTATCAAATAAAGTTTCAAGATCAATAAGTTTTTATATTGAGGAAGTAGTTTAGATTATAAAGATTTAGCAATATTTGTGCAAAACAAGTACAGTAAAATTGTGGAAATTCTGGAGAGATGCGAAATTTAAATATATTTCGCATCTACTTCTGTTACTTCCATCTATGCTCATTTACAGCAATTTAACTCACTTGAAGAAACTTAACTCACTTGTGGAATATCTATGCTCTTTATTTGTACAGTAACCCGGACATTACAACGCCAGATTACAAACCTCGAATTGGGTTAGAGTTTAATTGCTTGGATGATGCAAAAAACGCCTACAATGAGTGTGGGAGAATTGATGGTTTTAGTATTAGAATAGACTACTCTAATACAAACAAGAAAACAGAAATCGTTACTTCTAGGAGGTTTGTATGCTCTAAAGAAGGATTCCGACGTGAAGACAAGAGGGATAATAAAACGAAAAATCCACGTCAAGAAACTAGAACCGGTTGTACAGCGCATATGACAGTAGTATTTAACAAAAAGAGCAAGAAATACGAGGTTACTGATTTTATTGATATACATAACCACCCACTTCATATTCAGGAATGTGTGCACTTGATGCCTTCACAGCGAAAAATTACAAATGTTCAAGCAATTGAAGCTGATTTGGCAGAGGCATCTGGAATTAGATTGAGATCGTCTTTTGAGCTTGCATTCAGGCAAACGGGTGGAAGAGAAAGTCTTGGTTTTACCCGCCTAGATTTGAAAAACTATCTTTGGACTAAGCGACAACGAGACATAAAGTTTGGGGAAGCGGGTAGTTTGTTGGCATATTTTTCAGACAAAGCAATGAAGGACTCATCTTTTCACTACACTATGCAATTTGATGCTGAAGAACAAATTACTAACATTTTTTGGGCTGATCCCAAAATGATAATTGACTATAGTTTGTTTGGAGATTTTGTGAGTTTTGACACGACATACAGAACGCATAAGGATTATCGACCATTAGCAGTATTTGTGGGGTTTAACAATTATAGGAAGACAGTTATATTTGGGGCTGCACTTTTATATGATGAGACAATTGCTTCCTTTGAGTGGTTATTTAATAGTTTCTTAAATGTCATGTCGGGAAAGAAACCAAAGACTATTTTCACTGATCAAGACCCTGCTATGGCAAATGCTATTTCATCAGTTATGCCTGACACCTATCATAGAATATGCACATGGCATATGAGGCAAAATGCTATTAAGCATTTGGGAAGCATATATGCAGGTGATTATGGTGGCATTGGTGCATACCTTAGTAAGTTCATTTATGATTATGAGGATGAGAAAAGTTTTTGTGTTGCTTGGGAAGAAATGCTTGATAGATACGATATTCGTGGTAATAGTTAGCTACCTACTATATATCTGGTGAGGGAAAAATGGGCAAGACCGTATGTAATGTCAGTTTGGTCGGCTTGGGCTGATACCACGCAAGTTAGCGAAAGTTTTAATGCTAAACTGCGTAATTTTTTGCAATCAGACTTGGGGATATTGCATTTCTTTAAGCACTTTGAGAGAGTTGTTGAAGACGTTAACTACACAGAGTTAGAATGTGAATATGCTTCTCGTCAAAAATTGCCAAAAATTGGTTTGCCGATTCCTTTGTTAATTACTGCAAGTGAGTTTTACACAAACCAAATTTTTGACCTATTTAGAGAACAATATTTGAAAAGCTTGGGTGCTTTTGCTTGGAAAAATGATGAAAACTACCTTTTGCATGAATATATGGTCAAAGTTTCCGATGAACAATTGGTTCGGAAAGTGAAAGTTAATGTACAAGGTCCAATGGTGGAATGCACGTGTAGATTATTTGAGAGGTGTGGAATTTTGTGTGCACATGCTTTGAAAGGCCTTGATATGATGAATATCAAAGAGATTCCAAAATCTTACTTGTTGAACCGGTGGGCAAAAAATGCTAAGAATGGAATGGTGAAGGATATTAGCACAAGTGTAGGTCCACATGCGGTAGTTGAATTGGATATAAATTCCCGTTATAGGATGTTGTGTCCTAATTTGATTAAGTTGGGTTGTCGTGCAGCTGAAAGTATGGAAACTACAAACATGCTTATGAAATTTACTGTTGAAATGGCAAAAGAAATTGATGATATCCTAAGCCAACAAGGAAATAAGACTCAGGCATCTCCATGTCCACAATATATTCCACAAGAAAGTCAATCAGATGCCTTTAAGGTGAAAGGATTGAAGAAAAAAGAGGGGTTAGGAAAGGGACGGCCAAGAAAAAGGCCGAAGAGTTGGGTTGAATTGCAACAGAAAAGACCAAAAATAAGGAAGCCTCCAATACCTGCATCTACTAATTACCCAAAAGTGGTAAAATTTTAGTTTTTGTAAATAAACTTATTGCTTTATCCATTTACCTTTTTTGTTGCTTTTATCTAGATTTACATGATGTCGGATGTCTCTATCATTTACAGAGTATTGAGAATCCTACTATGATGTCACACATGATTCCAGAAACACCTCAACCATGTAATCACCATTCGATGACTCATTTGTTTCAGGTACAAAAAGTTTGTCCCATTTTGGTTTGTAATATATTGTGAGTTTTTCAATATTTTCACTTATTATTTTCTTGGTTACTATCGGATTCCTTACTTTGTTCTTCATTTCAGAATTTTCAAGGATATGATTGAGTTGTGGTCCTGATTCATATTGCCACCACTTTGTATGGTCAACCGCAGCTGATAGGTCCCGATTTTGTAGTTGTTTTGCTGAAAGGGATAGAATGTTGACTAAGCACATTGAGTTGTGGCTTTGTTTTGCTGTCAAATTGTAGCTGCAATGTAGTTTTGGTTTGCTGTCAATGTAGTTTGAGTTGTGACTAAGCACTTTGGTTTGCTGTCAATGTAGTTTGTAGTTTTGGTTTGCATGGATGAAAATTTTCTGTCAAATGAGCATTTCAATTGCCTGTCAGATGAACACAATTTTCTGGCATTGTTTGCTGTCAAAATTTGGTCAAGTTGCTGTCAAATTGTGCGAAAATTGAGCAAAGGATGTGTCAGCTACAAAATTTGGTCAAGTTGCTGTCAAGTTGCTGTCAATGGCTGTTGCTACAATTGAAAATGTTTTGAAAACTTTTGAATTCTTTGCCACATTTGACAGCAACTTTTGTAAACTTTCATTGCCAAATGGCTGCTGTCAAAGGAGCAAATGGCTGTTAACATTGGAATGCAAATGGCTGTTAACATTGGAATGCAAATGGCTGCTGTCAAAGGAGCAAAAATGTTGTAAACTTTTGTAACCTTTTCAAATGCAAAATTTCCCAAATTTTACAAAAAAAAATTCATTGAATGGAGAACCATTAAAATTTCATTAAAAAAATTTCCTGTTTTATGATTATATCCCAAATATCATGAGTGATTTCTGCATCCTTGTCAAAATGAAAAATTATGAAGTTTGAATTGAAAAATTATGAATTATGAAAAATTCATTGTCCCTTCATTTGTTGGAGTGGAATACTTCCATATTTTGTAGGCTATTCATATTTATTTTATTACTATATTTCTAAACTTATGTCAGTCGTGTGATTTCCCACAATTCACAACCATGAAATTTTTATCCTGGAAATAATTAAGAGATTATGAATTGGTTGATGGAGAGATCATGGAAATGAGAAAGCCTTGTTCCCCTGTAAAATATGCTTTCATTTTTATGCTTGGTTCTTAATATGTAAATGTATGCATGAAAGAATTAATAACTGGGAAAGAATGTACTGGTTTGCAGCTCTGTTTGGTCTGGTTTGCAGCTCTGTTTGCTCTGGTTTTTATGCTTGTGTGTTGGTTGTTCCAAGCAGTTTCAGAATATTTCTTGGATGGTATTGTTATTATTTGTAATTTTTGGGTTTAAATATCACTGATGTCCTGATATTTTTAGTTACTTGATGATGGTTGTTAAGTACTTCACTGGAATACTATTGACTCAATATATGTTGTTTGTTTGGATGCAGAGTGAAGATTTTGGGTGTTTGGTCAATTCTAGGGGAAGAATGAAGCTATATGCTGTTCCTTGGGTTACCATCTCAAATTAAGCACAGAAATGGTTGTTTTCTCTTTTATGCACTCTATGTGAACTCTTGAGTTAGGACTTGGATTTCATATTTGCCCATGGAGTGCAACAAAGATGAAGCAATCAGGGCCAGGGAAATTGCACAGAAGAAGATGGAAAATGATGACTTTGAAGGAGCTCGGAAGATTGCACAGAAGGCCCAACAACTTTTCCCAGAACTTGACAATATTTACCAACTGCTAACGGTCTGTGATGTTCACTGTTCAGCTCGGAAAAAAATATGTGGGTCTGAAATGGACTGGTACGGAATCCTTCAAGTTGAAAGATTGGCTGATGAGGTGATTATCAAGAAGCAATACCGGAAACTTGCTCTTGTACTTCATCCTGATAAAAACAAATTTCCTGGTGCCGAATCTGCTTTTAAGCTGATTGGGGAAGCGAATATGGTGCTTTCAGACCAAGGAAAACGTTCTTTGTATGATAGTAAGTGTAGAATTTCAATGAGAACAACTGCAACAATGCCACCACCCCACCAGTTTAATCGAAACCCTAGTGATAGGAAACAGTACATTCCAACCCCACCAAATCCATCCAATGCTCGACAAGCGTTTTGGACATCATGCCCCTTTTGTAATATGAGGTATCAGTATTACAGAGATTTTGTCAACAAAGCTTTATGCTGTCTAAATTGCTCCAAGCCCTTTATTGCCTATGATTTAGGTGCTCAAGGTGTTCCCCCAGGACCCAACTTTGTTAATCGGAACTATCGATCAGCAGAATCTTTGACTTAGTCTGATCAACCCTTTGTCTTGTGCAGGGCTCGTAGCCGAGTGCAAAACGGAGGAGGTAGCCGTGGAAGAAGAAATGGACCCCACTTTAAGACCGGCAGCGTTGACCAGAAAGGACCGCCGAGGCAAGCGGGCGAGCTCAGGAGAGGTTGGAGGGCAATCGAAACGCCTGCGTGCGGGGCAAACTGTTGGGACTGGCCCATCAGAACGCCGTGCTCCGCAAGATCTGGTAGTTCCCGCCGGGGATGGCGCGAGGGCCTCAGCCGAGGTCCAGCCTCCCGCGCAGGTGTCTGTGGCGAGTCTCGAGGGGACAATGGTTGGAGCGGCCCCTGTGGAGAGGTGGTCTGTCTTCTCCGAGAAGTTCTCCGGGCAGGGGGTTCTTGAGAAGGTTTTAACACAGAATGACAAGGTGGTCCTGGGAACCCTTTCGGTCAAAGATTCTGCTGATCGATATTTCCAGCACGGGTTTCAGGTATTTAGCCTCCCTGTGTAGTTGTACCTTATATCCCATCCATAATCTTGAACTAATCGTCCTCTCATACTAATCCTCTGAATCGTTCCGCTTCGCTTATTTCAGTCCCTGGCTTATGGCTACAATGCCCACTTGAAGATGAAGGAGTATTTCAAGGCTTGGAAGACGGTCGACAGACGTCTCCAGCAGAGGACAGGAGATTTGGAGCGGGCCCGGGAGGAGATTGGGGAGCAGAAGCTTGAAATATCCAAGCTCAGGGAGGAGAGAGACCAAGCTGCCGAAGCCCTCAGGCTTTCAAGCGAAGCCAGGAG
Organism: Sarracenia flava; assembly: GCA_035668175.1. Lineage (NCBI taxonomy): Eukaryota > Viridiplantae > Streptophyta > Magnoliopsida > Ericales > Sarraceniaceae > Sarracenia > Sarracenia flava. The sequence goes on from JAULLF010000016.1 coordinate 2,720,658, forward strand.
GTCAGCCATGGAGGCGCTGCGAGAAGCAAAGGGTACCGTTGCCCAGCTCGAAGCCAAGTTGTCCATATCTGAGAAGGCTAGAGTATGGGAAAGGACCCTGGGAGTTGCTGCTCTGAAGGAGACTGGCGAGTTCAGAAGGATTGTGCAGGATAAAATCGACGAGCATATGCGCAGTGAGGACGTCCAGTGTGAGATCGCAAAGTATTGGGATCAGGGTTACAAAGCGTTCAGGATTCAGGCCCAAGCTATGTGGCCTTACATGGACTTCACCCTGATCCAACCCAATGAAATTGAGGAGACCCAGGCTGAGGGCGGCGGTGATGATGAGGGATCAGAGCAGGTTGAATCGGTTGCTCAGGAAGTGGGATCGGCACTGGTCAATCAGGGTGTTTCTGCAGATCCCACAGGCGGTCAAGAGGTTGAGAAGCCCCAAGAAGAGAGAGAGCATCAGATGAAAGAGGTCGGGGCCGAGCAGCGATAGATAGAAGAAACTGAGACTAAGCAGCATCAGACGAAAGAGGTCGAGGCTGAACCATGCCAGACAGAAGAAATCGAGACTGAGCAGCATCAGACGGAAGAGACCGATACCGATCTATAGCCTGGTCAACGTACAGTTGGGGGGAACCCCTAGTCTTTTTTTGTCGTCTCTAGTCTGTGTATTTTTTCTTTAAAAACACTCCCTACCAATAATAGTACATTGATATTTCTTGAATTTGATCTTCTTAGGAGGCCTATGTTGGGGGCATGTTTGGCTCCCCAGGCCATAGGTTTTAGATAAATATTTACTTCCTGCCATCCTTGCTTGTGATTGACTTCTGATCTACTTTCTTCCGTTTGCTGAATATTCATCCTTATATCATACTTAAATATTGATCTTCTCCTGATACTTGCCCGGGGCTGACCAGCTCGAGCAAAGAGAGCTGGCTCTCTGCCCCGCCACGTAAGATGCTGGGATGAAAATGCTTTGACGAAGATCTGGTAGCGGGGGCTGATCAGCCCGGGCAAAGAGAACTGGCTCTCCGCCCCGCCACGTAAGGAACGTGGATGAAAATACTTTGACGAAGATCTGGTACATAGGACTGATCAGCCTGGGCAAATAGAGCTGGCTCTCTACCCTGCCACGTAAGGCGCATGGATGAAAATACTTTGACGAAGATCTGGCCTGATAGAAGAAGATATTTGCTCAAATAGAAAAAATTATTAAAGGTGCTCATTCCTTGCTGGAGCGCGTGGAGCATTGCGTTGTATCGGGACACGCGTCGCTTGGCCATTGGTCACGTAGCCCCACGCATCAATAAATGCAAGAACGGGATGCCAGTCGTTTTGCACGGAACTTTAGGTTGTACGACGACGTCTGGTCAGTTTTTTCGCCTACGTCGCCAATTTCTAGGACACAAAAGGCGCATTTTGGCGGTTTGGGGGAGTCTTCCCATAGAATAAAGGTTAAAGCCCTTTCAGAGAAGCCTTTGTACGCTATTGCTTATGAGAAAGTGGCTGGTTCACCCTGGTACATTCTTCCCTTTATTATTTTTCTTCTTTAATTTCGATAAGTCAGTCGCTGGCGTTAACCTTAACCTTCCCTTTATTTGCAGGTAAGAAGGTAAAATAGACTCCAGGATGAGTAGGAGGTCGAGACGAAGACCGCGCGGTCGCCGTGGAACACATCGCGGTGCGATTTGTACAATCGAGGGACCTTAAGTCACCGTCGCGGCCGAACCCAACGGGGTTCATGCAAACGGCATAGGGGGCGAAGCCAGTGTATTTGACGACGATCAGGCGGCTGCAGTAGCTGCCGTTCGTCGGGCCCTCACACAGCGAGACCTTGATGCGATGGATGTGATGCCCCTTGAAGAGGTCCGCGACCGGTTTATTCAAACTTCAGCCAGAGTAGGCCTTTCATTTAGTCGACTCGGTTGTGGCCAATCTCTTCCCTTCAGCGCTAATGCTTCTTTGTTATAGGCCCTTGCTCTCGGATATCATTGTGCTAACCAGGCTCCGATATACGAGCGATTGTGGCGTACCGGAGGCAGGTCCATTCAGGAGCTGGACTGGATGGTGGAACAATTATAGGAAAAAATGGCACGGGAGAGGGCTGCCCTTGAATTGGCGTGGGAAGATGCGGAGAGGAGCGTGGTCTGAGGTTGGAGAGAAGGATTCGAGGACTTTCAGCAGCCTACTCAGAGAAGGTGGCCCGACCTCGACGTTGGCATCATACGGTGGATTCTGGCAGAGGGGGCTTAGCGAGAACAGAGGGACCAAGACACTTCCGCACCTGGTCAACGAACCCCTAGGGGGAATCCTTAAACTATCCTTTTTCCCTTTTGATCATAACTAGGCATGTTTCGAACATCGTTTTGTTTGTCAGCCTGTGTTGGGAGACCTTTAACTCCCCGGGCCTAGAAAGAACTTTACATTTTTCTGTACTGTGGGGATATGTTTATATTGGGTGATCTTGCCATTTGCTATTGTACTGCTATGTTTATGCATTAATCATTATCCGCTTTGCTTTGTTGCATATTGAACAATTAAGCTGAGCTTGAAACCCTTTTGTTGGATAGTGCAATCGGGAAACTTTGTCCCGGTCAGCGATAAGGTTGACGCGATACCAGTAGTCCCCTTTTTTGGGTCTTCAGGATATTCCCCGTAGGGAGTTCGGATATATACCTCGTAAGGTCTTTTTTGTCGATGTCCTTCGGATTGGAACTTGTGCTCCAGGTCGACGAGGATCTAAGTCCCCTATCCTTCCGATCAGCCCAGTAGATGTAGATATTCCAACAATACCAACGGGCACGTAAGCATAGGGGTTTCGTTAATCTGAACGTAAGATCTTATCTCGGTCGGACGCTTGACAGGCCATGCCAGAGCGTGTCATGGCTAGCCTAAGCCAGAGTGAATCATGGCTATGGAGTGATAAATGACATACCAAACCAGAGCGTGTTATGGTTGGCCAGAGCCAGAGTGAGTCATGGCTATGGAGCGGCAAATGACAGACCAAACCAGAGCATGTCATGGTTGGCCAGAGCCAGAGCGAGTCATGGCTACGGAGCGGTAAATGACAGACCAAACCTGAGCGTGTCATGATTGGCCTGAGCCAGAGCGAGTCATGGCTATGGAGTAGCAGGTTCGGGGAAACTGCGCCTGGGGTAGACATACCCGAGCAGGAGCTAAGCTGCACTGCTCCTTCGCGGTGGGCACAGTAAGCTCGACCGTGTCATGGCTATGATCCCGTTTAAGCCAGAGCGAGTCATGGCTATGGAGAATCAAGTTTGGGGTTACTACGCCTAGGGCAGATATATTCGAGCAGAAGCTAAGCTGCATTGCTCCGCCACGGTGGGCGCAGGGGGAGGAAGCCAGAGCGTGTCATGGCTATGATCCCGTTGAAGCCAGAGCGAGTCATGGCTATGGAGAAGCAGGTTTGAGTAAACTACGCCTGGGGCAGACATACCCGAGTAGGAGCTAAGATGCACTGCTTTGCCACGGTAGGTGTTGGGATAGGAAGCCAGAGCGTGTCATGGCTATGATCCCATTGAAGCCAGAGCGAGTCATGGCTATGGAGAAGCAGGTTCGGGGAAATTGCGCCTGGGACAGACATACCCGAGTAGGAGCTAAACTGCACTGCTTCGCCGCGGTGGGCACAGGGGCAGGAAGCCAGAGCGTGTCATAGCCATGATCCCATTGAAGCCAGAGTGAGTCATGGCTATGGAGCAAGGTTCTACAAATAGCATACGATAGGACAACATAAATATAACTTTGCAAAGATATCAAAAATAGGGGAAGGAATTAAACGAAATATAACTTCACAATAACTCGATTTAAAGCATCGCACAAAACATATAACAAAAGGGGTGTATATGCACGGGAAAAACCCAAAAAAGAAAAAAAAGTGTACCTCCCCTTCAAGGGGTAAAAATCATGCGTTGGACTTCCTTTGGAAAACGCGTAAACCTGTAAGGTCCCTTTCCGCCTCCTGCTCAGCTGGGGCCTCGAGTGATTTCAACGTGTCCCCATACTCCCTGCATCCGTAGCTCTAGGAAGAGCCGACCCCCTTTAGCGAAGTCATGTAGCATTCTCTGGCCGAATGTTGGTCTCCCTTGGCGTATCCTTCCCCGCCATTGGTTGGGAATTTCACCACAAAATGATAAAAGGAAACGACTGCCCGAAATTGGTTCAGGGCTGGTCATCCCAGTATAACATTATAGGAAGACGGGATGTCTGCAACTAAGAGAGTCATCATCTTTGGGACCTTCTCATTTCCATCACCGATGGTGGTGGGTAGCTGAATGGTCCCCAATGGGTATGCCTTCTCCCCGGTAAATCCGACCAATGGGGTGTTAATCGGTTGAAGCTTCTCTTGGCTAATCCCTATTTGGTCAAATGCGCTCGTGGGGAGGATGTCAGCTAAGCTTCTAGTGTCGACAAGGACCCTTCGTACGGAGTGGTTACCAATGAGAAGGCTAATGACCAGCGGATCATCGTGTGGTTGTTGAACAGATAGACCATCCCAATCCGTAAACGAGACGTTCACCTCGGCTGAGTTGTAAAGCTCCACTCCCTCGGGGGACCGAGCATTAGATCCCTGTCGAAGCTTTTAGTGTGAGTCTTTCTTGCCGCTCAGGACGTTCCTCTCCCGGCGAAACCACCAGCTCTTATTCAGGTCTCCAGGTGTCGTTCTTGCCTTTGTTCTCCACTATTCTTTACTTTCATTGGTTGACCCGCTCTATCTTAATTATAGACTCGTTGTTCATCCCACCAGTTATTTCGAGCCCCTTTATAGTGGGGAGCGTCGTTCCTATGCTGGTACGACCACTCGAGACACGGTTGGCTGACGGGGAACCAATCGAGCTTTCCTTCAGCGATTATCCTTTTGATAAGGTTTCTCAGTTTGCAGCACTCCTCTGTGTCATGGCCATGGTCTTCAGGGAATGCGTAGTACTACCTTTTAGATTGGGTGGTCGAGTCTCATCGTATTTTCCCGGGCCACCTCAATGTTGGACCATTCTGGACGTTCATGAGTCCCTGGTGCAAGGTTGAGTTGAGGGAAGTATAAGGGCTAGGTGACGGATCTTGTAACGTCCTGGTCTCGGTTGAATAAAATAAAGCTTACCAAACCAATTAAATACAATTCCTTCTCCAAGGAAATCTCCGAATATGTTTCACTTCAAAGCATGCTTTGATATTAAGAAAGTATATCTTGAAAAGACTGGTTTTTGTTTGTGAAAAATCTTAGAAACATAGGGCAAGAATGTGGGACAAAACATATTAAAACAATATAACCGCCTTATTGTTGAAGGCCAATAGCTGCCTCTTATTGTTGAAGGCCAATAGCAGCATATTTTTCTTTATAAGGCGAAGCGAAACCTAACTTGAAGCAGTGAAGTGGATGGAGCACCGGATCAACCTTGCTCAAAGTTGTTGCAGCGGCAACTTCTAGTGACAACGGCTTTGTCCTCCTTTGTGAGGTGATTTACAATTTGTATAAAGCTCACTACAAAAATCTCTCTTTCTCTCCTTTTGATTTACATCAATACAAGAGAAAAGAAAAGATACAAGTCTGGCAAAAGTCTAGACCCAAAAACTCAACAGATTTTTATAATTAAATCTGAGCTGAAAGAAAAACAAAGTACAAGAATTAGAAGTATAAATTTTATCTTACTCTGTTTTACAATTGCTTAAGCCAACTAGATCTTCTTTATGGAGCTCCCTTTATATAGCCTTCATATATTTTGAACGTTGGAGCTGAGTCTGGTAGCCGTTGTAGCATTTAATTGCGGAAAAATATTACTGTTGAGATCAACAGACTTTGAATGCTCTATTGCAGGTATCAATCTTTACTTTGTAAGGGATCGATCCTTTTAGGTTGTCTTTGAAAAAGGTCGATCATTGTTGAACACATGATCGATCTTCTTTTGTTCTGCAAAAGATAAAATATCGATCTTTCTAAATGAGGATTGATCTTTTAAAGTTACTATACACATGCATAGATCGATCGTGCATTGCTATGGTCGATCTTTTATAAACGGCTAGAAGCAATAGATTGATCTTCTTGACGAAGAGATCGAGCTTCGAGATGAGACAAAAGTCTCGGTAAACATGGATCGATCTTTTAAATGAAAGAATCGATCTTTTAACAGAATGCATCGATCTTTTATATGAAGGGATCAATCTTTTCTTTGATCGCATAAGTGATACATCATGGATGATCGATCCTCCTTTTAGATGGTCGATCTTTCGATTAAGACGATTGGTCTTAAACAAGACACGATC
>JAULLF010000016.1:2938520-2949872 GCA_035668175.1 Sarracenia flava
CAGATCTTACTAACTAAACATTTCTAACCAAATTTTATTTAAACTAATCATATCTAACCAAATCTAAAATAATTAAAATTAAAACTTAAATTAAAATACCAATTCAAATATCCTCCGGGATTAAATATAAATAACCTATATACGTCATTTTCGTTCCCCATCAGTAAGTCACGTACTAAACCTTCACAGTGGTCCAAGTATAAAATAAGAAATTAGTAGAGCTACTACAAATGCTTCCCTATATTATTTGGAAGCTAAGAAACACGGATATGGACACGACACATAGATATGGGACAATATAGACACATAAGTATGAGACGGTCTAGACACATTGAGATTTGACAACCTAAAGCGAAAGGTTTAATAGGTATATATACGTTGTTTTCATTTTATAGTTGAACCGAAAGTGTTTTTTTTTTTTTTTTCAAATTTGTTACATAATTCATGTGTGTTTAAGTAGAAGAGAGATGAGTCTCCCAAGTTTCCGGAGCGTGTCCAATTTCAAGAAATAATATCAAGACACATTGAGATAAATGTCCAACACATGTCAGGGATTGTCCAATGAGTGTTATGCCCGACACAGACATTCCACTTCTTTGAAGTGTTCGTGCTTCTTAGCTTCAAAGTCTTTTTGGACCACAAAGCAACCCACACTTCACAAGAATGAAAGCAGTGGACAAATCTTATTAAGAGAAACTAATATTTCTTTTCAGGTAGAGAAACTAATCCAGATCAACCATTAAAGAAATAGGCAATATAAATGAAGACACGGTACCCACACTAGAGAAAGTAGATGGCAGCTAAGCAAGTCTCCTCACAAGTCACAAATACTAAAAAACTCGAGTAGCTTAAGTATGAAAGTAGACAACATATAATAGAGAATACAAAAGAAATGCTATTGCTTCACAGGTAAGAGAAGATAGAACTTACTCTTCTTTTCATTCAGATTCTGCAAAAAGAAAGTGTCACTTGAATTGATGTCCATAAGAATCACTATGTTCTTTCCACCTGCTGATGCTTTCAGGAAATAATCATCTAACTCCTTAACAATACCTGCCAAGGTCTTCTTGCTCCTCCAGACTACCATGGCCATATCTGCAGTGTCTTTAGTGTGCCAGCTAACCATGGATGAGTCATCATCAACCAAATCCACAGTCTCTGGATCCTCAGGAAGAAAATTTACACCATCATTTTCAACCATGTGCTCCTCCTGTTCTTCTTCCTCAAATTCAGTGTTAGTCTCTGCCCAATTTTCCTCCTCAAATGGCTCTACAATTTCACTCTTCTTTTCACAATGAGGTGAAGATTGGGCAAAAGGGTCCCAACAATCCCAGGATGAGCTAGGAATAGGAGGGGGCGGCGTGCAACTATTTTCCTCATCAAACTCTATGATTTCTTCTTGGGCAACTTCCACCCTTTGATTATCCTCGAACTTCCTCAAATCTGGGCTAAAATTTGGTGGAGGAGGAGGGGAAGGAGGCAAGGGGGGAGGCGGCGAGGGAGGCAAAGCAACGCCGAAGTGGGTATTTTCAAGTTCCAGTGATTCTGACTCGGTGAACTGCCGCAGGGTTACTCCAGTATTTTTCAGTGACCTCAAATAAGTCAACTGGGCATCAACGAATTCTCCTCTAAATCCCACCAACTGTTTCATTAACATCTTCCTCTCCTTGCAAATCCTTACCCTCTCTTCTTTATCAATTCTTGATGCAACACAGCCCATTTCTTCAATATAGGGATTGTGAACAAGAGCAGTTATCTAGAATTGCTTAACCAATAACCAAAACAGATGCAAGCAAAGCAAATCAATTTTTATAAAGTATGAGATCATTTAATTCTCTGAACCTTTTCTCCAATAATGTTGAGTTCATTCTAGTAATGTTGAGCTCAAATGGTCTTCATCCAACAGAAGACAAACACAACCCTTCACACCTTAAAACACCGTTCCCCAGTAACTTGCTAGCTTGTATTCATGTTTCGGTTTTAGAAAAGGGTCTCCTTATTCCCTGATTGTGCCCATTTTACAGGTCAAAACTTGAGATGTTCACACCCAAGGAACAAAAAATCTGACTCACTCCACACTCCAAATCTTTTATTTTCTTTCCTTTTTTCACTAAATGCGGCATTTCCTATGACCCAAACACCTCAAAGAAGGCAAAAAATAGCAGTAAGCAAGTGTACCCGCATGCAGAATATCCACACTTTCACAACAAAACAAGGGTTTCAAAAGAAAAGATAAGAAAATTTCCCAATGTGACCACTCAAAGCTTAACTGTTACCACTCAACTTGTCACGAAACTCCCTACAATACCTTTTACTTCTGTAGATTTGAATTAGAAAAGATGTTTAAAAAGACAGGAGAACCATGGCAATGCCGCAGAAAATGACCATGGACAAATCATTTCACGAACTGCAAGTGCTCTTGTTGCTTGTGCTTTGTTCTGCAGAAAAAGAAAAAGAAGAGCTTACTAGGGTTTATGAAAATGCCAGAACATACAGAGCACAGAAAGGCGAATCTTCAATGAAAGCGAAAGAGAACCCACTCAAGTGTGTCCCCTGCTGCTGCTCTACAAAGATAGAACAAGCCCAATCATCACCAAGACGGTGGCTATGTGTCAGTTAAATTGTGAAATTTTTCTTTATAAAAAAATCAAATTTAATTACCAAAAATATCAATTTTTTTTGCTAAAATATTTAATTTTTTAATTTTTTTATTTTTTTTTTAATGAAGTGAACCAGAAATGGTAAAGATTTTAACTAGAAAATAAATGATGTACTAAGAATAAAAATAAATAATATAAAGTTTAATTTATTGGCTTTTTAAGGTTCTTTTTTATTTTTTTTGTGCTTTTTTATATTATGATCAACATTTCTTATTTTGTACCTTAACTTTATTTAAAAAATTAAAAAATATAATAATTTGACTAAACGATAAAAAACATTTGATGTGTTTTATATCGTATCAAGTTTACTTAATTAAAACTAACTATATAACACTATTAAATAAATAGTAGTTAAGTCCAAATATTGTCTACATGGATTAACTAAACAAATTACACGATATATAGCCAAAAATTCTAAAATTAATCTTTCTTAACAAAAATGGTGATTTGATTGGATTAATCTAAGAATAACTGAAAATTAAATTAAACTAAGAATATTCAGAAGATTTGAGATGAGAAAAAATTCCTTAGACTATCAAAATCCATCCTCTTCAGGTACTTTGAATTAACTAATATTACGTTTTATTAAAATTCAATCATAACTACAAGACTAGTACAGATCTTTAAAAAAATACTTTCAAGTCAATTCTGATTTACTCTATTTAAAACTATGGCACGGATTGCACAAAGCACGACTCGTTCAACCAATAGCATAGAGTATCTTGCGTCTAACTCCAAATAGAAAAGATAATAGTTGTAAAACCTCGTTATTATGGTCACAAAAAATAAGACCGGAAGCTAGATAATTAAATTCAAAGCTCATTGATTCAAAACATCAACTTTTAAATAGTTTTATAACTAACGTATTGAATAAAATTAAAATAAAATGGCTAAGCTAAATTAATTCTAAAGTACCAACTCAGGACTTGTCATAGTCCAAGAAACGAAAAACTTGGGGCTATTTGAAACAGTTTTCTGAATTTTCTGTTTTCAGTTTTCTGAAAATTTATAAAAGAGTTTTTTGAAAGATTATTCAGAAAAGAGTTTTCAAAAAAATTAGAAATAGAAAATGCGTTTGGTAATTATAGTAGTAAGTTTTTGAAAAATCACAAAATTAAAAATCTGTCGCTAAAAGTTTTTTTTGTAACAGTTAAAAGCGGCGCTAAAGGACCTATGTGCAACAACAATTTTGGGTTCTACGTGGAAACGACGACGGTTAAAAATCGTCGCTAAATACCTTCAGCGACGGATATCTCCCAATAGTTTTCATTTTTGTTGTGGAAATAACAACGCTTAAAAAACCATCGATAAATACCTTTAGTGAGCGGACCCCCTACCGCTCGAGCGGTAGGCTTGAGACTTCCCAACGGTTTGGGTACTGTTGTGGAAATAGCAACGTTTAAAAACCGTCGCTAAATAACGTCGCTAAATATCTTCAGCGATGCTAAAAAATCGTCGCTAAATACCTTTAGCGATGGATATCTCCCAACGGTTTGGGCGACAGTTCAGCTGGGACATTTAGCGACGGTTTTAGACCTCTATTGTGACGGTAATAACCGTTGCTAAAAACTGATGGTTGGTAAAAAATCAGAAAACAACTTTTTGGCGTTTTCCAAATTTTCCGAAATTTTAACTCAGATTTCTCAAAATTTTGAGAATTTCGAGTTAAAAAATTTTGAGAATTTTCGCCAAACGCGTTTTTGAAAATTTCGAGTTGAAAAATCCGGAAACGAAAACTCAAAATAGCGAACCAAACGGGCCCTTAGACTTCTCTCCCTACTCCTCCACAGGTCCCCAAAGCTAAAGCACAGATATACACAATATCAATCCACAATATACACAAATAGTGAAGCTAACATCATAAGAATCCAGGCCATGTATGTCATAATCTCAACAGGGTTCTCACAACCCAAACGGGTGAATATATAACCACCATACACTATAATCACGGACATCCAGCACAAAGACACAAGCGATGTGCTCCAAAAGATCACAAGGATTTACTCATAAACGCACAAACGCAACGTACTAAGATACCAATACTGGTCATCTAACAATAGATCTAATATACCAAACTTAAGCTATAAAAAGGGAGCTTAAGGTTCACCAAACTGTGATCGAAATCCAACACAATGTGTCCACATACATGTCATACTTGACATACAGATATCAACCAAAGGGGATATCCAAAACAACACATACTACGATCACAAACAATCAAGGATCTTACAAGGGAGCCTATGCCAACAATATGATATCACAATCAGGAGCACGAAATGTGCTTTACTAGGGTAACTCAACTACCCTTTACTTCTCACGTCACTATAATCGTCAATAAGGCATTAAGCTGACAAGCGCGAGCCTCCAGCTCTAACCTCAAATTGTACCAACTGGTCAATCCCCAAATAGCCTCAAGTCATAGGTTAAAGATTGTAACCACCGAATGCCATTCACTAACCTTAAGCTGTAAATCACAAGTCATAGGCAATGGGCCACAAATTACAAATCATGGACGACTAACGTCAATCTACGGGCCTCCAACTACCGCGACTAGCATTAAGCTACAAACGAAAGGCTATAAGCTACCAACCACAAATTATAGGCTTTAGACCATAGTCTACAAATTACGAGTCCCAAACTTCTGAAATCTCACAATATGCATCAAGGTTATAAACCACAAGTAATAGGCCTCAAGCCTTACATACTATAATTCACATCTCACAAACCAAGGGTGGCAAATCAAATAACTTAAATCATAGCGTGTAGACAGTGAACTAAGTCCTTGGACCGAAACATCAAGATTCCACGCAAGGGATTAAGGGCACTACACTTTCATGTTCATATCCATATCAAGAAGATGGTCTTAACCATCATTCTATAAACACACCGACACATAACCATCAAACCTTCAAAGTACTTGTACTTGGCCAATGTTCTACGTCATCAACACGCAAGGATCTTATTCAATAGAAGATTTAATAATCCATGAAACACATATCCAAACATCTGGCCCAAAAGCCTTACTGTTATTACAACAAGTGAATATCACCCAAAATATGAGGTTACGCTCAACAATGACATTTACTTATCACTAAGCACTAGCATAACGAATGGATAACCTTAATCGCCAGCTAACCCTTTACTAACCAAGGCTAGACTAACATTCACATTACCCGTGCACATGGATTTAACTGAAATTAAGTGGAGATCACCCACACACCAATCCTAACTCGCAACAAAGCCTTAATATTTAGGCAAAGTTCATATTACTACGACATGTGAATTTCACCCAAGTCATGAGAATAATATCCGTTTGTGGTCCTAAACTCTCGCAAAGCCTCAACAAGTTCAATAAATGATTCTTATCACTCTTTGATCTCTAACGAGGTCAAATACACCCAATAACGATTAAACAAAAGTTCTTGTCTCAAGAACATAGGCGGCTATCACCCAAGTATAAAAAGTATCATCCTACAATGATTCTAATCCCCATGGAACGGCACATGCCTAAGTGATAGCCGTTATCCTTCATTAACCTTCAAGTAATTACATACACACAAGCCACCACTTTACTAGAAGTTCTTCCCTCATGAACATTAATGAATTTCTTCCAAACCATGTGAGTAATATCTAGCGAGAATTCCAATACTCTCAAAGGCATTATTACACAACATAGATGACTTAAATTATCAAACAAATCTCAAACATAATACAAGGTGCCTAAGCCACCAATGGACCCTTACTATCCGACATTTAACCGAGGTTCCCATCACTTTAATCATGTTCTTATACCACATAAATACCACATGTTTAGTAAATAGCACTTAACAAGGATAGATTCTCAAAGTGAACATATACTCACAAATTAACCCGAAACCAAAAATACCACGTCCCACGCGTAGACAAATTCTACTTAAAATAAGAGAGAAACACTTAAACATAATTCTAATATCCTAGAAGGCATCAACGAGCTTTGGAGATAAGTCAAATCCTCAAACAAAACTTAAACATATAATAAGGTGCATAAACAATATATTGAGCCCCAAACTCCCGCAACCAAACGGATGAGGTTTCCCACCAAACCACAAGCCATATAATCACTAAATAATCTTTACAATACTCTAAAACCATCAATATGTAACCTTAGAACCTTAAATCCAAAAAGCCCCAAATTCTAGGCTTCACTCAAAATTCCACCGAAACTTAAATGTGTAGGTTTGCTCCTACTCCAAGTTCTTAATGAACTAACAAGGTGAGATAGCTCCAAAATATTCAACAAATGGATAAGAACCAACAAAGATCTCAAAAACACCATCTAGGGTTCCAAATCTCCAACATTTAACTCTAGGTTTTAGGTTTTTCACCCAACACCCACAATAACCCAAAATAATCACATCAATGTACAATTTATTCAAAAGTAGTGTAAAATCCTACCTCAAAAGGAGAGAAACCGAAACCAAGCTCCATGGAAGCTCCAAGAACCGAAACCCTAGTCAAATCCATGGAAAAGATGCAAAAAGATGAGAAAAGAGAAGAAAGAGGAGAGATTTAAGGTTTTAAGTTGCTTAATCTTGCCAAACATACCTTTAGATGCACTCCAAGACCATACAAAGCCCCAAATCTTCGAGCCCTACGTTTTTTGCCGCTTAGAGAGAAAGAGAAGATGGAAAGAAATGATAAAAATGAGCTCTCGGGTTCGTTTTTAAAAAACCTGATCGTAGCATACCGCTCGAGCGGTCTCTAGCTCGCTCGACCGCTTGACAGTTCGAAGCTCGAGTCTGAAATTTCAAACGGGCATAACTTTGTCGTTCGAAATCGAAACGGGGTCGTTCTTGTGTCCAAATTGAAGCCCCGGAAGTTCTCTTTCTAACGGTACAAACCTTGCATTCTAATTCCTCTCGTAGAAAAACTTATGTCCGAAATAGGAAAGGTGTGTCAAGTTTCCTCCACTCACTATAACTTCCTTTTATCCGAACCGTACTGAATCGCGATCCAACTACTCCCGGGTCACCACCATCATCCAAATGAAATCATATTAAAATAATAATAAATAAATAAAGGTCGTGTCCTTACACTTAGTGTTAGAAGAATCTATGCGTGTTGATTTCGATGAATCCAACCCCTTCTCAAAGAAAGAGGATCAACATGATGATCTAAAATTAATTGTGGAAGGGCTAAATAAAATTGACCTTAATGGAAATGAACCTAATGGCAATCCTAAGGATAACCAAGAGGATCTAAAGGGTACTAATAATCCAAATAATGGATCAATACCTCATGCTTGGAGATTGGTGAATAATCATCCTAAGGATCAAATCATAGGTGATTCAACTAGTGGTGTAATCACTAGGTCTAAATTGTTTAATTCATGCTCAAACCTTGCATTTGTGTCTCTTATAGAACCTAGTAACATATATGAAGATCTTGTTGATGAAGCTTGGATTGTTGCAATGCAAGAAGAGCTAAATCAATTTGAGAGAAACCATGTTTGGACTTTAGTACCTAGACCCAATGACACTAAATGAGTTTTTAGGAACAAAAAGGATTAACATGGTAACATTACTAGAAACAAGGCTAGGTTAGTGACCCAAGGATTCAATCAAAAAGAGGGAATTGATTATGAAGAGACCTTTTCATCCGTATCTAGGACGTAAACCATTCGTATGCTACTTGCATATGCATCATACAAAAATTTCAAACTTTTTCAAATGGATGTAAAAAGTGCCTTTCTTAATGGTTTTATAGAAGAAGAAGTTTATGTTAAACAGCCCCCTGATTTTGAAAATCATGAATTTCCTAACCATTTTTTCAAACTAACAAAATCACTTTATGGATTGAAACAAGCTCCTAGAGCTTGGTATGAATGATTAAGTGGTTTCTTACTTGAAAATGGTTTTAATAGAGGTAAAAATTGACACGACTCTTTTGATAAAAACTTTGCACAATCACATGTTGATTGTTTAAATATATATTGATGATATCATTTTTGGTGCTACAAACATGCATATGTGTGATGATTTTGCCAGGACTATGCAAAATGAATTTCAAATGAGTCTCATGGGTGAGCTAAATTTCTTTCTTGGTTATAAATTAAGCAAACACCAGCTGGGATTTTTATAAACCAATCTATGTATACAAAAAATATTTTAAAACGTTTTGGTATGGAAAACATAAAACCCTTTGGTGCACCCATGAGTACCACTACCAAACTTGACATGGACGATAATGCCAAGAGTGTTGATTCAAAACTCTTTAGAGGCATGATCGGTAGTTCATTTTATTTAACGGCCAATAGGCCTGACATAATGTTTTGTGTGTGTTTATGTACATCCTTTCAAGCTTGTCCCAAGGAATCACATTTGATTACTGTAAAACGAATTTTGAGATATCTATTCGAAACCATGGATCTAGTATTATGGTGCCCAAGATTTACTTCTTTCGATCTAATCAGTTACTCTGATGCCGACATTGCTGGCTGAAAGGTGGAATGCAAGAGTACCTCAGGCACATGCCATTTACTTGGACAATCCTTAGTATCTTAGGGAAGTAAAAAGCGAAATTCAGTTGCCTTATCCACTGCCAAAAATGAATACATAGCTGCCGGCAGTTGTTGTGCGCAAACATTTTACATCAAACAACAACTTGAGGACTTTAAGTGTATCTTGATCATATTCCCATTATGTGTGATAACACTAGTACGGTTTGCTTAACAAAGAACCCAATTTAACACTCTAGAACTAAGCTCATTGAAATAAGATATCACTTTATTAGAGATCATGTTGAAAGAGGAGATGTAGAGTTAAACTTTGTAAGTACTGATAAACAACTTGCTGATATTTTCACTAAACCAGTCCCAGAAGAAAGGTTTAGTGAGATTTGTAGAGAAGTAGGCATGATAAATTCTTGTGATGTATTATTTTTAAAATGCCCGATATGCTTCTGTTGAATATGTGTTCTGTGTCGACACCTTATGTGAAAAGTGTCAACAACTTCTTATATGTATGCCTTGTGTCGACACTTAGTGGTTTTAGTGTCGACACCTAGTGATTTTGTGTCGACACCTTTTATTATGTGTAGACACCTTTAGCCCCTTGAGGAGAGAGAACAGCTATAGTAGTTTTGTGTTGACACCTTATGTAAAAAGTGTCGACACATCCTGCTAATCTCATCCTTTGTGTCGACACGTTGTGTGAAATGTGTCGACACATTTGTGCTTCTAACTACTTCTTGTGTCCACACCCTATGATTAGCGTCGACCCCCTTGTGACTATATATACATATAGAACTTGCTTTTAAAATCCATTCATATTCGTGCTTTATTTCTCTAAAACCTCTCATCTCCCAAGCGACTTGTGTTATCTCTAATCCTATTCTCCTTGATCCAAAACCCTAACATTCTCATTCAATTTGATCAAAATGCCACCAAGGACAACTAGGATGGGTTCCAAGAACCCAGTCGACCCTAGTTCTAAAAACCCTAGGGCTACGAAAAAGAAGAAGACGAAGAAGAACACAAGACACACAACGACTGAAGCAACTACAACCTCGACTGAGACACCTCAAGGAACTACATCCACGTCTGAGGTAACGTCCTTCAAATCCCCTGAGTTTGTGGCCTTTTCTTCTCTACTTTTGCAAATCATAAAATCTCACCTGGTCGTAGCATTGATCTACCATATTTTGATTCTATCGAAATGAATTTCAGAGAACTCTTCTTTAACTTGAAATGGGATAAACTTGTTGAAATTCGTGATCCCCATTATCCATCTCTCATAAAATCATTCATTTCAAGCATTCTATCTGTCATCATCAGCACTTGGGTGAATGGTGTTAACATTGAATTCACCCCTAATCTTTTTAACCAAATTCTTGGTGTTCATGAGGGTGATATTTTTCTGTCATGAAATCAAAGACTTGTTAAATGTGAAGGATTTTGTCATTTAGATGCAGTGAAATTGATTTTTAAAAAGGAAAGTTTTGACTCTAACAAGACCTTAGAGGCAAATTTACTAAAACCCGAAATGAGGATAATCCGCCACATGGTCAACCATATTTTCTTACCTCAGTTAGGAAAATTTAGTGATGTGACTTTTATTAAAATTTTTGTTATGCGGTGCATACATCAAAAGAAAAACCTCAATTTAGGATTTTTATTTATCTCGCATATGCTACTTTCACATAACAGATGCAACATGTCACTCCCTCATGGGATGTTTTTAACGAAGATCTTTCAACATTTTAAAATTGATCTTTCTGACAAGAAAGTGGTTCATTTCTCAAAACATGACCTGTATTGCCCAACCACACTCAAA
The DNA here is from genome assembly GCA_035668175.1 of Sarracenia flava. Taxonomy (NCBI): domain Eukaryota; kingdom Viridiplantae; phylum Streptophyta; class Magnoliopsida; order Ericales; family Sarraceniaceae; genus Sarracenia; species Sarracenia flava. Next base: position 2,949,493 of record JAULLF010000016.1, read on the forward strand.
CTCATTCATATTGAAAAGCGTGATGGTGTTTGGACTACAACACGTCGTGGTACCACTTTCACTGATGCATCCTCATCTTCTTCTATTCCTGCCTCAACTACGCATGTTGGTGTTCCACCCATTCCTTCCACTCCTCATGTTCCTCCTACAACCCAAGATCCCTTAAATCCTGATTATGTTATCCCTTAAATCTTGATTATGTGGTTCAATCAGTTGTTCATTTAATATTTGGAACCTCCTCCACTTTTTCCTATACTCAAACTGTTCCTCCTCATGCCTCCTCCAGACCTTTACCTTGTTTCTATTGAGACACTCATGCCTTTACTCAACCTATCTTTGATCAACCTCCAAATACCTCTTCTTCCAATCAATCCGACATG
>JAULLF010000016.1:3408170-3418712 GCA_035668175.1 Sarracenia flava
GACGAGATTGGATTAACAAATAACCCGTCGTTTTTAATGACGGGTTTAATGGATATGAAGAACCCGTCATTACAAAGGACGGGTTCTTTGGAAATAATAGTCCCGTCGTTTGTAATTACGGGTTAAATGTTAAAAAAAATTTTTTTATTATGAAACAGCATCGAAAGGTAGAAAACAAATAACCCGTCATTAGCAATGACGGGTTAACGTAATTTGGGAATTAAGTTTGTAAATACCTATTTCGGTAATAAAGTTTACATATTAACGTACTGGGGGAATTGGCCCGTCCAAAAGTGTCGTATTTTTTCAATTTGGGAACGGGTTCTCTGCCGTTTGGCAATTGGCATAGCGCTCTCTCTCTCTCTCTCTGGAAATGGGCTCAGTTTCACTGAAGATAGGCGATGGAACAGCAAGTTTCAAGAGGGCAACTCTGTGTTCTTCGGCTGTGAATGCTCTCATGCTTGTCTCTGTACTTACCACCAACCTTTTCGCTTTGTACGCCTTCACATCGTCATCGTCCCCAAAGGACCACCCACTTCCCCATTCTCACAAGAACATCTCCCTCATCTCCGAGCAAGTCTCGCTCATCCTCACCCAGATCCATTCTTCCCAGAACCAGCTTGTTCAGATGGAGAAACAGCTCTTCGGCTACGACGCCATCGATCTTTCCAGACCCAACATTGCCGCTGAGCTCAAGCTCTTCCTCCATCGCCACCACCTCCCTCTAGGTAAAGATTCAAGAACTGGGATCACTCAAATGGTCGCTTCCGTTGGCCATTCCTGCCAGAAATCTCTGAATTTGTTGTCTCAGTTCATGAATTACAAACCTAACGGACCATGCCCGGACGATTGGAGCCTCGGGCAGAAGTTGATTTTGCGAGGATGCGAGCCTTTGCCGAGGAGGAGGTGCTTTGCTAAGTCTGTTCCCAAGGTGGGTCTTATTCACTCTTTTCCAATTTCTCTTTGGAAGAATGTCAGTGACAAAATTTTTAGCTGGAGTGGTCTTGGTTGCAAGAATTTACAGTGCTTGAATGGAAAGAAATTGAATAGAGATTGTGTTGGTTGTTTTGACTTGGTTAATGGGTATGAAAAGATCAGGTATGTTAAGACCCGAGGCAAAAACGATTTCCTTATTGATGAGGTTTTAGGTCTGGGAACTGGAGGGATCAGAACTGGGTTTGATCTCGGGGGCGGGTCCGGTACCTTTGCTGCTAGAATGGCAGAGAGGAATGTGACCGTTGTCACTGCCACATTGAACATTGATGCCCCATTTAGCGAGTTCATTGCAGCAAGAGGGCTTTTTCCTTTGTATTTGAGTTTGGATCATAGATTCCCCTTTTTTGATAATGTGTTCGATTTAGTTCGTGCTGCGAGTGGATTGGAGGTTGGTGGCCGCTCCGAGAAGTTGGAGTTCTTAATGTTTGATATCGATCGGATTTTGAGACCCCGTGGACTGTTTTGGTTGGACAACTTTCATTGTGCCAGTGATGAAAGGAAAATAGCTCTAACCCGGTTAATAGAACGATTTGGGTATAAAAAACTTAAGTGGGTTGTGGGAGAGAAGGCTAATGAGTTGGGGAAAGCCGAGGTTTATTTGTCTGCTGTGCTACAGAAACCAGTAAGAGTATGATGGTAATATGAACTTCTGTTGGGAGCTTAAGAGGTAAGGATTAATTTTGTTGTTGGCCCTAGTTTTTGTCACACCGAATTTGTGTGAATTTGTGTCAGTTCATAAATTAGCATATCTTGGTGGTATTTCTTTGCAATTCCGAATAAGTGACCCTCACCCCTAACGCAAACTGACAGGATAGGATGGCCTGCTATGCAAATTTTAGTTGGTAATATGTTCTGTCCTGGACCTGGAGTGGTATATCTGCTTTCGTTGGACAATGAACCATAAGGAACCTGAAAGTCTTTTTTGTATTTATGAAATCATTTGGTGTTGAACGTTTTAACATTGAAAGTTCCTGTTTGGGTTGTAAACCCCCTTTATCGCTGCATAAGTATGCTGGTTTCTAACGCCTATCGATATCTGAATATTTAGTTCTGTTTTCTTTCTTGTATTCACTAAATTGCAACTTAATGTGATAAAGCAGTGGATGTAATCCAATTCCGGAATGACATGATTGTTACTTTATTATCTACTTCTGATGAATTTCTTCTGTTACTTCTACTGTGACATGTCCAAAGTTCATTAGAGAACCTCATTCATTAATTTGATTCCTGAGGGAACCTATTGTTATTGTTCTTGAAGAAGGCCAGACCGAACTAAAGATGTTCTGTATAGGCTTTGGCTAAAAGGGGTCCAAGCTTACATAGTCATCCGGGCTTTGGTTAGGACTGGCCAAATCCCTCAGTGCACTTTATGAGCCAGGCCTGAATGAGTGTCAAGTCCAAGGGTCTATCCCAGAGGCTTTGAAGTTTGATGAGTGCCAAGCCCCGAGTGCACTTAATGGACCAGGCCTGAACATGGGTCTGGCTCAAAGGCTTTAACGAGGCCACAATAGGCGTGGATACGGTGAATAAGGAAAGAGCGGCATGGTATAAGTATAAATACCATATGATGGAGGTCGGGCAAACTCAAGATGCAAACAAAAGAATGAAATGGAGCCCAGTCAGTAATATATTACCTTGCATTATAGGTTTTGGCTCTTTTCTTATCAAGACAAAAATACAAAATGTTGTTTTTAGTTCATCATTCTCTGTTGTCTTCGTTCGATGAAGCTCGTCACTAAACATTTTTTCCCAGTGCAGTTCAGTGTTTCTAGAGGTATATCACTTGCATTTTAGCTGATTCTATGACACCTTATTTTTCATCTAAAAACCTTTTTTGGCAAGGTATAAAAACTAGAGAGCGCGCGCTCTACTAGCGTTCGAGCACTTCATATCCAGTATCGAGCACTTGAAACTGGCTCGTTCTGACAATGCTTCAATTCCAGTGAATAGCAATTGTCAAACGCTTGATAAACAGTTCGAGCACTAGTGTTCCAGTGCATGACCTTCATTAAGAGCTTGATCTGTGTTTGAGCGCTATGTGTTCATTTAGCAATTTCTCTTTAGGCCGGCATTTTTTCCTTAAGTGGCTTAAAACCAAAAAGGTAAAAAGTTCGTTTCGTTAGAATTTGAGTGGCTTTTAAGCTAGAGGCTTAAAGTAGCTTTATGATTTTTTGGCATTTTGGCAAAAAATGTTGCTTAAAGTTATAATTTTTTAAAATGCATTTTTAGATCATTTTATATTCAATATGGATCTTTTTTGATAGAATTGACGAATAGATTTTAAAAATACATTTTTTAAATAAAAGATGGATGCGTATAATAAAAGTTATAATATTTTAGAAAATAAAAAATATATATGTGAAAAGCAAAAAGGCTAAAAGCCCTGGAGACCGGAAAACAAGACTTTTTGGCCTTTTGGGGTTTTAAGAAAAAAGGCAAAAAACTGGTTTTAAGCCAGTTGCCAAACAAGCACTATGTATCTCTAACAGTCCCCATACATCCAATAGTGAACACCTCTTAAGCACTCAATTAGCGCTCGTATGCTGCACGAGCCACACGTTTTAGTTTTAGGCCTTCAAGGCAGATGTTTTAGTACATGCATATGGTCATATATCAGCCTCCAAAAGTAGTCTCAAAGATTTAAACTGTTTTGAGAGATCAAACCTTTTTAGGCATTCTTGAGAAACTTGGAATTTTTGGATTTCACATCGAATAGATTTCCAAGTTTCTTGATTAAAAAAACTTGTACACTCACTCTCGTATTCACATTGATCAAGGTGCATCCTTCTGACCATTTGATCGTGGATAGCGGAGCCATGAGAGACAGAGATCGAGAAGTTGATTCTTGGGGGTCATTATTGATCAAGAGGGATGACAAGGTCGGAGCCACAAGAGCATGAAGATCAAGTATGAGGAGTACTTAAGTAGAAGTGTAAAGTTAGGTTGACCGGTGTAGGGTTGTAGCTCCTGTCATCTGAAACTTCTTGTACTCTGGATTTTAATACTGGATTAGTTTGCATTCTCTGGACCATGGTCTTTGTCCTTGGGTAGTTAGCTCTTTGAGGTTTTTGCATAAAATCTTGTTACTCATTTATTTTTAACACTTGTGTTGTTTGATCAGTTTAAGTAGTTGTGGATTGTTAGCCTATTCTCCCTCTCTCGGCACAATCTATGTTACACAGACTCACCATTTTTGACGGAATATCTGTGTCGAAACAACACGAGTATGGGTACAAGGTATGTGTCATGCACGACTACTTTTCATTGGGCACGAGTAAAATCTCAATCATGAGAGACTAGTAACGATTAAAGGCAATAGATGAAAATCATTTATGTTGCTTATAGTTATCATGTGCATCAAAACTATCAAGGAGGGAAATAAATGCTTCATGTGATAAATCAATATGTATAAACCAACAAATACCTGGAGAAGATGAAATATTCCAATGTGGATTGTTACTTGACTCATTTTTTTGATGTATCCATGCACCCATATGAAATTTTTGAATACTTTTTAGCCAAGTTCTTGTATCCTTAGTTTTGAAATTTCATGTGTCTGATCAGTAGACTTACGCCCACGCCCGCACCCGACACTTGTACCCGAATCCGTGCAACATAACCAACTTCGATTTTTCACATCACAAAGTTTCCCTATAATGGAGTGGAGGTCTCCACAAAGGGAAGGAGCCCTAACCTGGTAAGAGGGCACAGGAAGCAGTTATCCGTCCTCATGCGAAGGAAGAAGGTTTGAGATCCATGACAGAGTAGAAATTAAAAATGGCATAATCCCTTGCCAGAGGAGAGGTTTTCTTCTGCACAAAAAACCCCTAGTTCTCTTAACTTTGAATTTGAAAAACGTAAAATCACTTTTATTTTAATCAAATAAAAACGTGATTTTAATAGCCCGATTCAATCCATCCATTCAATATGCAAATCACGAAAATAAAGAACGCAAATCAACAACCATACGAACACAAGAGATTTTTACGTGGAAACCCTTGCGGGAAAAAACCACGGGACCGAATCCTCAGTCCGAGAAACAATGCACTAAAAACAGTTGCAGTACAAACTTACAGTCCTAGATCGAATCCTCAATCCTAGCGACCTAACCTTGTACGCCGAATCCTCGAACCCGTTCTTCAGTGCTTTGATTCCCTCGCATTACGAATCCTCGTAGCCGTTAGTCAGAATCCTCCGACCCAATATTAGACCGATGTCTAAGTCACAAACCAGAATAATCAATGAAACGTTTTGCCTTTGGAATGAACAATGAAGATCTCTAGTTTCTCTCAATTTCGTGGCTCCAAAGGCTTAAAGAAAAATAGGAACAAATCTCCCAATATAAATCAAAACAGATCTTCCAAATCTGGGGAGCGCGCTCGAGCGGGCTTGACCGCGCTCGAGCGGGGTCCTTAGAAACAGGATCCGAAATTATCTCCTAATATCTCTCCTTCCAATCTTCTAAAAAGGCAACTAGATATACAATAAGAGATCTTCTATATATCTCCCAATTGCCATAAACTGAAATATATATTAAATATATATTAAACATAATAAACTAATCTCTAAAACGGATTAATTAATTATTGTTTAAAATATATTAAAATATATTTCTAACACATCTACTGCCAAGTATTCCGAAGTCATTTTGCTTGCTTCTTCACCCAACCTCTGGTCTCTCTCCGTTCTGTGATTATTCGGCTACTTTGCGTCATCTCTCCAAGTATTTTTATATTTTATTTCATTTAAAAAGCACTCTACAAACACAAATGTGATTCACTCAAATAATAATATTCTACCAACTTGATTGCATGCATAGATGATTTCCATATTACGAAAAATACAGTAAATGGTTTGAACCATCGAAGTAGGCCCATTTTGGGCTAAATATATCATAAGGTGACATGTCCTTTGTTACTAGACTGGAGAGAAGTTAGACTTGTTACATTATATTTATCAAATCAATTCATTTTTATTCATATCATATATATACAAATTGTTCAAAATTATCCTTAAATATTTCATACCAAGTTTTGTAATTTTTGATTCAATTTGATTTACAAAACTAAGAACTCAATACACGCTTACAAAACTTGATAATTGTTCATGAAGTAGCATAATGTCAAAATCTATTCGAAAAAATGATTTTAAATCATGTTTTAATGTGAATAGTAATTATTTTAAAAATTAACCAAAGAATAATTATTTTAAGGGTGTGTTCTTTAGTAGAACGTGTTCGATATGAATAGGTGTGTCCTTTGTTGCATAACTATTTGGAATAGTCACAAAGGCATCTATATATAAAACGTTTCTCTTTTGATTTTAAAGATAGAATTTCATTTAAGTACATAGCATAGATATTTTCAAAGTTTGTGTCAAGAGAATATAGACATGGATTGGCTCGCCATGCACGTAGATTGCAGTTTTTTTTTTTTTTGGCGTGTGAGAAATCATTTTATCCTGGAGATAGACGCTAATTAAAATGCTAACCACTGATGCATGGCATATTCATTATTAAGAAGACAACATCAAATGTTGGGTTCGATCTATTTTTGTTTGGTCTGTAAGTCCAATTTTACGGTATTATTTATTTATCATATATGCACAAAAAGTATGCAATATTTTCCAACAACATGTAGATAATGTTGTTTGGCAGGTAGTTAATGCTACCTAGAGATGCCAGGCCTCAGGAACTCGAGATCTGCAAGCTTGATTTGTTCTTCTGGTCTTGCTAGGATGCTTTGACGAACGTTCGGGCTTCTCATCTCATGCTCGACCATAAAAGCCCAGCTCATCATATCTCACTTGGCCACATCAGCCAACCTCATCATATTTTGCTCGGCAGTGCATAGTCGAGCTTAGCATGTCCAGCTCGATAGCAGGACGTGTTGAGCTAATAGTGACTTGATCTGTCAGATTGATCGAATTCTATGTAGTCTACTCGGCTTGCGATCCCATCTATGTGTCTAAGCTCGTGCCACGCGTGTTGTGAGTTAGCGTATAAAAATATGTTCTCCCTCGGTTTTGAATCCTATCAAAAAAAAGATTTTATACCTAAAATAGTATAAACACTAAGCTTGAAAAGTTTATTAAAAGCTTGCCATAGGGCCCCCCAAAGTTTACAAAAATTAGAACCATTTTCGGACTGCCTAGAAAACAGGGTACCGCTTGAGCGCTTATAAAAACCGCTAGAGCACTCACAATGACTAGAATTTTCAAAGGTAAAGTCTAGTTGTCAAAATTTTACAAAAAACTAAGTTTCTTCTCAAACCAAGGAAAAACCTAATCAGCATGCATCTTTACCAAGCATAAACCTAGCGACACGAGACCCAAATCACCTACCCAACGCATCGGCCTCACAACAAGCAATAAATGAATGCAATAAACTAATAAATACATAAACGGGGTTCCAAGATCCGAAAAGATAAGCGATACAAAACGTAAACCGTAAACTATAAAACTAAAGAGAGCAATCTGCAAAACAAGTGTTAGTAACATATATAACCAAAAGCTAGGCACTAAACAAAGGTGTCAACGACCTAAACCTATACATGGCTCAAATCTAACTACAAAACAAACAAAAAAAAAGGTCTTCCGTAAGCTCCAATCCACATTCCGCCACATCCCTGCTGTGATCACCTGCGTTGTTAGAAACAACGTGAGCCACTTGGCTCGTAGGAAACAAACTACAGATGAACTAAATATGCTTTATGAGGATGGCATGCGATTATGCAAACAATGTTTAACTGGAAACTGAAAAGGTTATCGCATATCATAGTTAGAGAGAAACAGTTGATACGTATAAGTCAAGCCAGACTAATAAAGATACAAACATATCGATATACTAAAGGCAAACCTAAGGAAAATAATAGTACGCGAAAATAATCTTTCTCTCGTGACATATATAGGCTACGTTCCATACCATAACTTATATACGTCACTCCTCACATTGACCTCCTTCCCATCTCGTAACACATATCACGCATAATAGTCCTAATCGTCCCCCAAGAAAACAAGGATAGGAACGGTCACAGTACTATGCAAACACATGTCTAAGACAGGAGAAGATCGAGAAAAGCGGCAAGTACGCACACAAGGCAGGTGTGTGTCCCAAATGACGTATAAACCATGTCTCATACCATGTGTTATACACATTTGAAACTTATGCCACCAAAGAGATGCATAGGCTTCACATAATAAATAAACAGCAGGTAAAGGTCAATCACATAGTCTATATTCCCATAACTGCAGAGTCTACCCCCTATCAAACAAGAACAAGAACAGAACTAAGCTCATGGAGACACACACATGAGGTTGAAACAAAACGAATAACAACAAGCCAAGTGACTTGGGTGTACCGGTGCCCAAAGTCACTTGCATCCCCAAACATGATCACAGGCTTACCGTTGCCCAATCTCATCAACATCCTGGGCTTACCGTTGCCCAATCTCATCAATCAAGCTGGGCTTACCGTTGTCCAATCTCATCAATCAAGCCGGGAATACATGGCCCAAATGGCATAAAGCCTATCATCACCATCATCATCATAAACAATGCACTTTTATGGTTCGAAACCAAAGGCATGGCATCCTGATCGCAAACACAACTAACGAATTATCCCGACTATAGTCAGATATTAACAATTAATGATTACAACAAAATCTCAACAACACAACTCGTAAACTCAATCACGTAGCAAGACTAATATCAACTTCCACAAATCACATATTAAAGCAAAGGAAGTATCAAGTTCTAACAAAATATAAACAATGTAATAAATGTTAAATCATCTAACAATGCCGACTAAAACCATCCTAAGGACATACACTTTAACCCTCATAAACCATCATGATCATCTTCGACTCAAATCTCGCTTCTCACTAAGCATAACTACAACGGTTCTAATCGAGTACTAAGCCACAAAGATTACACCTCAACCAAACACGCCTCAACCAGACTAAACCATAAACCACCTCACTAACCCAAACATAAGATTCTACTCCACATAAGTGATAAGAATGTATAGTTATAGTTGGTTGTATATGAGTAAAACTGTTGTTAAGATCAGTTAGTCTGTTAAGTATCAGATGGCTAGATAGTTAGTTAGTTACAAGTCTGTTATGCATATCTTGAGCTGTATATAAAGAGAACCTCTGTATCAATTTGGTTTTAATGAAAATCTCATTTCGTTTTCTTCTTTCTTGAATTCTCAACATGGTATCAGAGCCCTGTAGCTCTCGCGAGCAGGATCCGCTCTACTTTGTTCTGTTCTTCTTTCATCTATCTTCTCCTTCAAAGATGTACTCTCTATTTTAAAATGACTACTCCATCATCATCACTCGATTTGTCTTCCTCATCGTCTAGTATCAACTACCTTGTATCAAATCTCAGTTCTTTAATAACAGTAAAGCTTGATAATTCCAATTACATCATATGGAAGAAACAAGTTCTAAATCTCCTCCAGGCTTCGGAACTCCATGAATTCATCAATGAATCATACAATCCTCCGTGTGCAGAAATAGTAGATGCTCAAGGTAACAAAAGCATCAATCCTGAATATCTCAAATGGAAAAACATAAATGCACATCTGGTAAGCTTTCTGATAGCCACAGTTTCTCCTGTGGTTTGCTCTTCTATTCTTCATCTCGATCATGCAAAAGACATTTGGCTGAACCTTGAGAAGAGATTTACATCTCTCTCGAGGTCACACGTCCAACAATTAAAGATCAAACTCCAAACTATAAAGAAAGGATCTATGTCGGTTGAAGAATATCTTCAACAAATCAAAGTCTTGTCTGATCAATTAGCATTAGCCTCATCAAGAATTGAGGATGAAGATCTAATTCTACTCACTCTAATGGGATTACCAGATGAGTATAACTCATTTAAGACTTCAATTCGCATCAGATCTGGAGTCCTGTCCATGGAAGAGTTTACATCTCTTCTTCTATCTGAATCAATTCACATTGAATCTGTTGTTTCGAAGTCTTCATCATCTGAGATAACTGTAGCTTTCAATTCTGCAAGAACTGGTTCTAACAATTCCAGATCTGGTTATTCTAACTACAGAGGGAGACACAATTACAGAGGTTATAATAATAGAGGAAGAAATAATAACAGGGGGAGAAATTCTTATAATAGAGGTTTTTCTCAAAACTCTAATTCGTATCCTCAAAACTCCAATACATATTCTGTGTGTCAAATTTGTGGAAAGAATAACCACACAGCAGCAGAATGCTACCATAGGCATGACCATTCTTATCAAACTCCGTCACACCTTTTGTCAACAAATCAAGCTAGTTCTTCTAAGGTTTTCTTGTCTGCAACAGACAAATCAGATGTTACTAGCAACTGGTTCCTAGATACAGGTGCAACCGATCATATTACTAATGACTTGAACAATCTACACTTCAGTCATCCCTATTCTGGAAATGATCAAGTCACAGTTGCAAGTGGAGAGACTTTATCGATTCAGAATTCAGGTGATGGAATTCTTCCAATTCCACAAGGCTTTATTAAGCTAAAAAATGTCCTGCATGTACCTAA
>JAULLF010000017.1:987735-998405 GCA_035668175.1 Sarracenia flava
ACGATGCACATAATTTGAAGATAGATATACCAACTCTAAAATAATTTAAAGAAGTTTTCCAAAATTACAAGTAGACAGTTGTGATAGAAAAATTTCTATAATAAAAGTGAAGACAATGAAAAAACTGTTTTCATCAAATTCAATTCACTATTTATAAAACAAATATGTTTTCTTTGAATAAGAGTCGTCAATCTTAACATAATAGAGTCCACCCATTAAAAATAATCAATACACAGATTAAAATATCAAAGTAAAATTAGAAATCAATATGACAAACAATTTACATATATCTTCACTCTATCAACATTATTACTTTTTTTTTCTCACAAATTGATGTCATGACCAATGGCTATGCAATTTATAACTTAACAAAATTAGAAGTTAACATTGATAATCAAAATTTACTTTTTATTAAAATTAATCATCCTTTTAAAACTGAAACTATTTTTTTTCTTTCCACTTTGTTAAAATTATTTTCCAAATATTTTGTTTAAAAAAAACTGTTCATGGTTTTTAACTTCCAGGGATTTTATTTTTTTTAATCAAAAAGCAAAGCAACAACTTGATTTTCTACGATGGTAGAATAGAACATTGAAACCTATGGAAAGATTTTAGAACTGTTTCCAATACAATCCCATAGATGTCAATATTAAAAAAATAACCTATTAAGACAACATTTAGTAAATAGTTTTTTTTAATTCATTTTAATTGTACTTTCTTCTCCTATTTCTGGCTCACCCGGAAAAGGCAATTAAACATATATATTAAATTATAGCAAGATCTAGATAATAGTAATTATTATTTTTCCCGAAAAAACTAAAGCACCGAGAACAGATAACATTTTTTTTTCTTCCGTAACCTATATATGCATGACCACAATTAGCAACTTAATTTATTTTGTTACGACTACTGTTTTAATTCAAAGAAAATTTTAATATGTTATTTAAAATATCAGCTTTAGATTGTTAGTTTAAAGCTTCCAAAATTATATTTTTAAAGAACAAAATATTTTAACATAAATATTATAACATACATGACAAAATAAAATTATACAAACTACTAAGATATGAAAATACTATAAAGATAGAAAGATATTGCCTGTGAGATTCAGATACGTGTCAAGACACTGCCCTAAAGCTGATATTCCCCCCACGTGAAGATCCAAACGGAGTGTACTAGCTCCAAGGTACAACCCAAGAGCTCACAAGCGATTCTCATCGTGTTCACGTCCACTAAGAGGATTTGAACGAACCACGAACCGAAGTTGCCCACACATATTAATAAAATATTATAAAATAATATAAATGTGATAAAACTCACATTGAAAACCTTCAACTCTTTTTTTTTCTTCAAGCAATCACATTTTCTCCCTCTATCAAAGCTTTTTGGAACCTTAGGTATTTATAAAAAAATTATATTTAATAATATTGAATATATTTAATTAAATGACCGTTATAAAATTAAATAGGTTAATAATAATATATTTATTTTATAACGGACAGAACATTAATAAGCTACTAATAATTACGTATTAAATTTTATAACGGTCAAGACATAAATACAAAATATTTTTTTTTAAATTAAAACTAATTAGATAATAATATTATTTTATTTTTATTAAAATTCTGTAACAGCACCTCCTTTGACCCAAACTCCACGGAAAGGGCTATAAAATTTAGACGAGAATCATAAAATTAAAAAAAAAATCACTAAAGATGAAATAATTAGCAACTCAAGATTTGGCTTATTACCTGATTTTGACTTATTTTTATCTTTTTATAATTTTTTAATATTTTGATTAAAAAAATTTATTTCGTAACAGTTGAAAATTATAATAATTTGACTATACAGTAAAACATATTTATTAAAAAATGAATTAAAATAACAAATAAACAATTATTCCAAAGGGGCCAATTGATTATCTGTATATGAAAAAATGTTGATTTAAGGTTTTATGATGTTTCCGTTAACAGAGACATAAATCTCTTTTCCACGAAGAGATTATAAAACAAACGAAAATAAATACATGACATGCTAAATAAATACATGACATGCTAAAAAGGTAAATTATTTTTTAAAAATAACATGCTTAAAAATTCTCATTTTTTATAAATGGGTGTTCAGGCCAGTTTACGCGCATCTCGACTAATCTCCAGGGTCCTGAAGAATCAATCAAGCAAATTCGTAGTGGTCGAAGTGACGAATTCTTTTGAGAAGATTGAAACTTAAGACCTTAGATTTATGTCTTCAACTTTGAGTCATCAAAATAACCATTTGAGTTAAAAATCTATTTATTAATGCTTTACGAGTTACAAGTCTCTAAATAAGGACAATAGAAATAAGTTTTTCATGATTAACAGTGATATCAGTTTGTTGATATAAAACCTATTATTTGGAATTTTTCTCTTTTTTCTTATTTACTCTTTAAATTTTTTGAAAATAAACCTATTAAAATAAATTCGGAAGAGTCAACATTTTTTCTATTCAATAATTTTAGGACACTCATCATTGGGTGATTTTAAATGCATACGTTTTTTTCTTTTTGTTGAATGCTTACGTGTACAAATGTAAATAAATTATATACAAGCATAATTATATATTCAAAATTTAAAATAAATTTTAAAAATTAAATAATAAAATAATTTAATTATTAAATTATTAAATTTAGAGTAGTAATACTTTTAAAATTAAATGATAAAGAGAAATTTAATGAGTATTTTGAGAAAAACAAAAAGTATTTTTGCTGACAAAAAATCTACTTGACTTTATTTTAAGAATAATACCAAATAGGTGGTACTCCTTTATATATTAAACCACGATTAGCAATTAGTTTAAAATATTTATTTTGTCTTTTTAGCTAAAAAGCTATATTTGGTTTAAAGTTGATTATTTGGTAATTTAGTTTTTAAACTAGTTTTTTAAAATTGGTTGTTTGGATAAAAAATTATTATTTTTTGCTTTTTGTTCAAAATGAACAATTTTATCCTTCTACATATTTGATATAACAATTCTATGTAATTAGTAGTGGTAATAAATAAATTATGAATAAATAGTATTATTGTACTTTTGTTGACAACGGTTTTAAACCGATTTACTGGACACTTTGTCTTTAAGCCAAAAATTTTATTTGGTTGAAGAATGTATGGCTTTTAAGCCAGCTCATAAACCGAAAACAATTATGATATAAAAAGATAAAAAGATAAAAAAAAATTAAAAAATCAAAAAGTCAAAAAATCTAAATAGCCAAATTTAAAAATTATAGTAAAAAGCCAAAAGGTCAAAAAACCAATAAACCACTTTAGATTAAAGTTGAAAATTATTAGATAAAAATTAAACAAAATCCAAACGCAAAAGGCCGAAAAATGAGGGTAAAAAAATGAGACCTTTGGGCTTTAAGTTAAGAACTAAAAATCCAACAACGTTATACACTTCCTTTTTATTTTATCTTAAGTTACATTTATGTAATACATTCTTCTGGTCTATAAACTTGTTCAAAGTTTAATAGCTACACTTCAAGTATTACACATATGTAATAACTAACCTTCCATGACATCTAGTGGGAGGCCAAGACCACGCATTTACCACTTCGGTCTAGAAAACTCTTAGACCTATCCCTTCCACTCTAAACTTCTAAATTTAGTTAAGAAAAGACTTCAAGAGTCCTAAGACTCTTTTCTTATCAAACACACTTGCTTTGGCTAACGGGGTAATACTTCGAATCCCTAGAACAAAGGAACCATCTTCAACACTTTTCTTTTATTTTTAACTATCCCTACGAGGACTTAGCTTCCCTCTCTTTCTTGCATCTTCAAACTTCTACCCTAAACTTCCTTTAACCCTTTCATTTTAATCAGTTCTTATACTTCAAGTGGTACTTCTAAATTTGTAAGTATACCTTCCAATTCCAACGTTTGGAGTGGTGACACAACTTACACCTTCACGTGCCACAAATTACCTTTCTTTAAAGAAATTATTTCAATAATATAACTTCACTTTACACACAGGATTTCTTTCAACTTCAAATACACACACGTGGTGGGTAATTGACTTGCTAACAAACTTCTTGGAAAGCCTAGGCTATCCCACAATCCTGCACATCTTTCCTTCGGTGATTCCTCATCCATTAACTTTCTAACACATGAATATAAATGTTAAACTTCCTAGAATAATGAGTTATTCTATACCCCAAAACCTAACACAATACTTCCCCAACCATTCTCTTCTTCTTCAAACACATGTATATAAGTACATACAAAAATTAAAGTTTCTGCTTCAGTGACACAGCCGACTGTGTTGGGACACAGCCGACTGTGTCCCCCTATTTTCAGAAAGCATTCTCGGCTTCAGTGACACAGCCGACTGTGTTGGGACACAGCCGACTGTGTCGGCCTGTTTGCAGAAATCCTGCAACTTCGAAACCTCTCCGATTTTGCATTATAACTTCAATTAAAATAACCTATGCATCCTAAACATGATTAAACATTTAGAACTTCAATAAAAACAACCTTTCTATCAAGAATCTTCGGCCATACTAATGTATAGCATGATTTATACTTCAAACAATCACGAATTCCTCAAAACTTCACACGTTATTACCTCTACGTGTACCTCGTCATATAACCTACCTCAAACCTTCACGGAAAGCCGAGATTCTGGTCTTTACGAGGTCCAAAAGCGCAGCACCTAATCCCTTAAAGGTCGAAAATATGGCTGGACAGAGATTAAAATTCAGAAAAGACTGATCTTCGTGGCTCTCCTTCTCTTCCTTTAGCCCTTTTTTCGAAACCCTCCTGACCTCCTCTTCAATTTCCCTCTTTCTCTCCTTTGTTTCAGAAATTTCAAGAAGAAAATAGAAGAGAATCAATGGAGAACTCACCAAGCTCCAGCCGCCCCCTCTAACCCTTTCTTAACTTCCCACGTCTTGCATAATTCTCTAGGGTTTTCTAGTTTAACCCTCCTCCTTTGGATTAATTCTAATTACAACCCCTCTTGTTTGGTTAATTAGAATTTTAACCCCTTCCCCTACAATTTAATACAAGACCTCTAGTGTTCAACACTTAGTCATTTTCACCACCTATCTTCACTTCCTTTAACCATTTTAACAACTTCCTTATGACCCATTTTATTTAATTAAAAATAAATTAATTAAAATAGGTTAAATCGTTACACTAATACAAATATAAGTTTTCCATTATATCTTGTGAGCTGATAGTATATCCTTTATGCATATATCATACCTACCAATTTGATATCCTCCATGTCGTTTTGATATCGTCTTATTGATATGTTGTTGTTGATATCCTAGTTATTGATATCCTGATTATTGATATCATGTTACTGATATATTGGTTATTTTTATCTTGTCGTTGATATCATGAATATTGATATCCTTTTGTTGATGTCCTGAATAAAGATATATGGTTGTTGATATCCTAGTTATTGAAATATTGTTGTTGATATGCTGTTGTTGATATCTTGTTGTTTGTATCATGTTCTTCATATCTTGTTATAGATATCTTTATTGTAGTTATCCTTGTGTTGGAAAAGGCCAGCCTGACATTCGGACCCTTGTGGCCCTAAAGGAGAGCTTGTGTTGGAAAAGGTCAACCTAACCTTTGGGGACTTGTTGCCATGAAGGAGAGCTTGTATTAGAAAAGGTTAACTAAAGTTTTGGAGCCTTGTTGCCATAATGGAGAGCTTGTGTTGGAAAAGGCCAGCCTAACCTTCAGACTTTTGTTGCCGTAAAGGCGAGCTTGTGTTGGAAAAGGTCAGCCTAACCTTCAGGACCTTATGGTCGTAAAGGAGAGCTTGTGTTGAAACAGGTCAACATAACATTTGACATCGGGTCGTAAAGGAGAGCTGGTCCATGTCACCAAACGGGTCAGCCTAACCTTCGGGTTAGGGTCCTAAAGGAGATTTGTGTGTGCGTATAACGATGTTGTGTATGGGATATATGATTGGGTAAACGTGGAAAATAACTTGTAAAACAATTTTACAAGACGATTATGCTTATTTGGGTTTCACGGTAGAAAATGATGAATTTTGTTTAAATATTTTGCATTTACAACAGTTGCACAACCATCCTCGCATATTGTTCATGCATTCTTGATTTATCATATATCCTGGGATCCTTGGGCTCGTGTTATTTTAAAACAACATTCCAGGTATTTATGACAAAGCATTGGAAGATGCTAGAGGATTATATTGTTCGTCTCACTCGCTGATGGACTGCGATATGTATATTTCTAGCAAGTTTTAGCTTTATGTTTCCATGTTGGATTTATATATATTCGTATAACAGTTGTAGTTAGTTATGTTGTAATGTAGGCCCTTAAGCCCATTTACATTCATTGTATTCTTGGTGAGGAATCCGGGATGTTTTCAGTTTATCTTGGTTGCATGAACAGGATTCCTGTTGGGTTTTAGTATATGTATCTATAATCTGCAGCGTTGTTTGCTTACTCTCTTAAGCGTGTGTATGATTTGAGGTTTCCTTTTTACTTGTAGTATTAATCTCATGTGGGTGTTTATTAGGTACAAAAATGGCTCATTATTGTCTAAAAAAAATCCATCCTCGTTAAAATTTTCAAAAATACCCAGACGATGGGATTTCCATTAGGTGGGTTTTAACACTAGTAAGGAAAGCACTTTGTACTATTTAAATCCTTTCGACGTGTGATTAATATTAAGCTAAAACTGAATAAAAATGTTTATATAATTATCCGAGGGAGGATGTTACAGATAGGTATTAGAACTCTAGAACCTGAAAAAGTGGAATTACAACAACATGAGTGAATGCTCGTATAGGATGTACTCTAACAAGTGAATAAAAATACAAAACATGTGAATACCACAATAGCAGTGAAAAATGGGAACTTCATTCCATGATTTACTAAAAACTGTATTCACATGACTCAAGTTTTAAAAACATTTATTTAAACTTGTTTTATTCACTTTCTTTCCATTTCCTCATCAAAAACCATTTTGCCCCATTTTCAGGTCTTTAAAACATTTATGGGATCATTCCCAAAACATACCTCATAGAGATTTACTTACCCATGCATGCACACCCATTCCGCACAAGACACCTGCTCACACACACCCATATCCCAGTCTACTCATAGAACCAGCCCATTGTTGGAGCTACGCAGCGAAATAATCGAAAACGCGATGCGTAGAACGCTGTTATGTGTTTTCATGAAAAACGATCGACATGTTTGTGCTGATATTAAAATATTATACCTTTAAGAAACTTGAAAAAGTTTCTTGATGACAAAAACAAGTGCGAGATGACCACACAACATTCTCACATATTTTTGGATGCACAACCATGAACTCGGTGAGTGGACACCATTCCTGTTCGTTGTATCTTTTCTCCATTTTGGTTTCTTCCTCACACTCTCAATATTTTTGCAGAAAATATATCCAAGATAGAGATAAAGGACCAGTGGTAATGACGGGAGGGAGAGGGAGAGATAGAAAATTATATGACATATAAATCGAAAGGTTCTTGTCATACTCATTTATAACCTATTGAAATGTTGAGGTTAAACTCTACAACCAAATTCTGCACTATGCTTGATATTTTGTCTAAGAGTAGTGCCAGCTTCACAAACTTCGGATACTTCCTTCTTCAGTTTCTTTAAGTCAATTTCAAGAAGGATTGACATGTCACTTAGTTTGTTGACCTTGTCATCATGGACATCAATTTAGAAGTTTACTTTTTCGTTGATCTCAGAAAGGATTTGAACGAATCATTGAGGTTTTTGTTAAGAGATTTATATTGATTAAACTATTGAAAGAAAATAAGAAGAGGAGGAGGATATGAGGATGAAGAGGAAACAAAAGATAGAGCATGTGGAGATGATGCAAAAGAGGAGTGTGTACGGTGTAGTGTGTAGGAGGAGTCCAATAGGTAGATAGTGATGGTGGGTCAACATCAATGCCTGTGGGGATGATACAGGATCAAACTTAAATTGAGTAGGATGGTCATAAGCAAGGGTAGAATGAGTAAGGGTAGATGAAATAGCACTAGAAGGAGAGGCGAGAGGACCCTTCTTAACCCATGTGCCAGTAGTCTATCTAATGAAGCCCATGTGCTTGAAATTGGTTCTATTATATATACAAGAGAGTATGTGAACATTTGACTATTTCACTTTCAAGAGGTCCAAGCCATAGTGCATGAACACATGGGTCAAAAATATAACATGTGGATGGGATGAGAGGTGTTCTACTTAGAAGTAGACTACAGCATGTCGGAGATGAAAATATAGCTTAGGTCTAACTTTAGACCATCAAGAATGAACCACATGATGTAAACATGCAAGTAGGAGACATCATCAAACATCCCAGACTATGAAAGATTGATGTTGCAGACAAGGTGGTCTAACAGCCTCAGCTCAGGTTTGAGAATATTGGCTTCAAAAGATTTAGTCAAATCAAACGAGTCAAGTGTTTCAAGGATAGTGATTTTCTTAATTACATCATCATAAGGAAAGTTTCCAATGGTTCCCAATTTCATGTGACATGGAACAAAAATGTCACCATAGGGCACCTCAAGCATATGGTTCAAAATCACATGGTCAAGAATCATCTCGGTGCCATTCACCTAAGTGGTGATAATAATGGAATCGGTCAATGCATTTTTTATTTTTATGTGGGCACTAAAAGATCTACATAGAGTGGGGTAGAAGGGCTTTTAGGTTTGATTTTTACCCATCCTAATTTATTGAACAAATTTAAGAAATTTATACCAGCATTTTCCAAAACATGAAATAGAATAGACCTACCAGGTAGAATCTTGTGATTGACGAACCGAAGTGAATGTCCTTACTTGGAAGAATTTTTCTTTGCCCCATCCTACAATTCCTTCAATTAACACTATAATATAAATTTGTGTGGGTCATACATCAAATAAAATAAGGATTTGATTTCTCTCAAAGAAAGCTCTCAAAATCCTTTGAAAGTGGTGAGAATGAATGAAGTCCGAGGGTCCTATTTACAGGCAAAGCCCTGAGCCAAAAATTTCCAAAAATCTTCATGGTTCCAAATCTGCCAAGGTTCGCTTGAGCGAACTGGGCACCGCTCGACGGAATGGGCCATCGCTTGAGCGAACGGCACACCACTCGAGCGGTGGCCGATTTCCAGCTTCAACGGATTGTACCTCTTGCTTCCCAGGCTTGTACCCACAATGATAATACCCTTGATTTAAATGTTTGTCATCCTTGCTTTATAGGCTTGAACCATGAACTTCCAAATATATTGTTAGGATTGAATCACACACGCACACGATATACGAGTATAAACAGTAAAGAAATTGACACAGAGATTTACGTGGTTCCCCAAAACCGGGTACGTCCACGGGAGCGGAGGGATAATTGTTTATTGATGATCACAGTACATAGGGTTTTTACAATAGAGAATATATATGGCTGCTACTTCTATTCCAACCCTAATTCCGTACCTTCGTTCCGCTCCGCTCCGTTCGGTCGCTTTGCTTCCCTCACTCCGCTCTGCTCCGCTCGACCTGACCCCTTTTACGAGAACTTTTTAGTACCTCTCATACACAACATATGAGCCACAAGTTCCAACAAATAGATAGGGAGAGCTATTAATAAAAATATTCATGGGAATGGAAGAGAGAGATCTAGCTAGGGGAAGTAATTCATTAACAAGTTTAGACATGACAGTTGGATGGCTGACAAGGAAACTTAAACACTTAATTTTATTTGATCTAATCTTTAAAAACGAAAATATGATAAGTCAAATGATTCTTGATTTTGACAAGGCTGAATTCGTGAACAGCATATGAAAATTTGCAGTGTGGAATGTATTGATATCTTCTTACTCCTATTGCAGGCACAAGCAGGTGATGCTTGAGGCTTATGATCAACAGTGTAATGAAGCGGCAAAAATATTTGCAGAATACCACAAGCGCCTTCGTCACTATGTTAATGACGCAAGAGATGCTCGAAGGTCAAGTGTTGATTCTTCTATTGAAGATGTCAACAGTTACAGTGCGAGTAGTCAGAAAGAGTCAGTTTATTCAACCGTTAAAGGCACAAAATCTGCAGATGATGTCATTCTTATAGAGACAACCGGGGAAAGAAATATCAGGAAGGCATGGGAATATCTTGTATTTCAGACAATTGAAAAGATTCGAAACTCATTTCCGGCTTATGAAGGAAATGGCCTGCATTTGAGTCCTCAATTGGAAGCTGCCAAGCTAGGCTTTGATTTCAATGGTGATATA
Organism: Sarracenia flava; assembly: GCA_035668175.1. NCBI lineage: Eukaryota > Viridiplantae > Streptophyta > Magnoliopsida > Ericales > Sarraceniaceae > Sarracenia > Sarracenia flava. The sequence goes on from JAULLF010000017.1 coordinate 997,988, forward strand.
CCTGAGGAGGTGAGAGATGTAATTCTTAATTGCCTGAAGAGTCCTCCTCAATTGCTTCAGGCTCTTACTGCCTACACCCAACGGATGAAAACATTAATTACTAGAGAAATAGAGAAAATTGATGTTAGAGTTGATGCAGAAACCTTAAGGTACATGTATATTGTCATCTCTTCTTTTACTTGTGCCCTGGGGTTTTTGATTCTTTGAACTACTTTTCTTATCATTACAGAATATAAAGAATACTTGAATAAGCTATAAACGGAACAAGTTCTACATTTATGAGCATTTTGTATTAACTAGATGGTATTTTACCCTCTTATAGAATTGTAGTTTTAATGAGTTATTACTACATATATAGCTTGCTTAAAAACAACATTTCTCATGCTTTTCCTTTCTCATGTTGCTTGTACCTTTGCTA
>JAULLF010000017.1:1020307-1031023 GCA_035668175.1 Sarracenia flava
AGTTAAACACCCAAGAATGTCGATAGATAACATAATGGCCGTTTTTTAGAAATCTTGAGTTAAACCTCCAAGAATGTCGATAGATATAATCTGTTATCTTTCTCGCTTTGCTTATTGTGTCATTGTGGACTGGTAAGTCTCCAATGTCACTAAGTATTAAATCTATGCAATGAGCTGCGCATGGTGACCAAAACAAAGCTTTCCTCTTCTCCATTAGCTTTGAGCCGACTAAAATATAAGTCGAGACACTATAGGTTACAAATTGTACTACGTTCTCTTCTCCAATTTCATCTACTAATGAATCAAGTAAATTAAACAAAATTTTCACATCTTTTGCTATTGAGGAGGTATCTACAGATTTTAGAAAAATAGTTCCCATAAGACTAGTTACGAGAAAGTTTGTAATAGACTTTCCCCTACCATTACTTCATCCATCGGACATCAATGCGCACCATTTTTTTTTCCATTTAAGTCTATATTTCTCTAATACTTCATGAACATAGTCTATGTCTTTTTTTAAGTAGGTGACTCGAATTTCATGATAAGATGTAAGTTTTAACCTGTTCCCATAACTAGCAACCGAACCCATCATTTTTTGAAATAATGGACTTTTAACTAAATGAAATGGTAAAGCATGGATTTAAAAAAAATCTACAAATATCTGAACATACCCGTTCACAGTCCTTCATCATTACATTCAAGGTAATTTGCTTTTCTTTTTCTTTTTCTTTTCCTTTTAAGAAGCCATACACAGTTCATTTCTTCGCGAAATTTTCATCATCTTGTTTTTCAAAACATTTAACTTCGTCACTATCATCACCGTTCTTTCTTTTCAACTCATTCAACATCTTCAAAAAAAATATCTCTAACTTCATTCAACACTTTTTGGCATGGGACAACATTTTTGTGAGTTTGGGCCAAGTGGTGTTTCATTCGAATAACACCACTCCAATACTTATTTAAACAATAGTTACACTTTACCTTCAATCTTCTATTTTAATTTTTTGAAACACGTGTGCAGTGGTCTCATGTAGGATCATTCCCTTTCCTTTTTTCCCCTGTATCAGCCATTAGAGCAAAGGCTTCACAATAAAAAAGCTTATGTAGAAGAACAGAGGAATAAAGCACATATTTGAAACTTTAATAAATACCAATGAGGCAAATAGTGCACAAAGTTCAAGTTTTCAAGCTTTACGCATTTTTTAAGCTTTAATAAACAAACAATGAACCAAACAGTTGCAGAGGTACTGTTCTTAAAGCAGAGTTAGACTCGAAATTAAAGGCTTGATTTGCTCGAGGCAAAGTTAGCAGCGGAAAAGCTATCCTTTCAAGTTAAAACCTAAAAACAATATAACCATACACGTGTAATTTTTTTAACTCCATACCCAAAATGAAATGGGTCAAAACAAACTGGGTCTGGGTTTTATCTATTTTGAGCCGACCCAAAGCAAATCAGGACTTGTCGTCTTTGCATTTCTGACTCTGGATTGATGGAGAAGAGCTTCGAAATCATCAATTTCATAGCCGATTTGCATCTTGGAGGTTGATCAACCATGATATACCTTAAATCGAAGGACGTAATTGACGAAATCATGTTCGATTTCATATTCGATTGACGAAATCAATTTCATAGTTGATTCACATTTTCTGTATCGAAGGACAAAATTGACGAAATCAATTTCATAATCGATTCACATCTTTTGTATCTAAGGAAAAAATTGACGAAATCATGTTCGAAATCAGATTTTACTTCGTATCGCATGAATCACGATTTCGATACGAACGCAATGTATCGTTCAATACAGAAGACGAATTGTACGTTTTTTGGTATGTTTGATACAACACTGCGAGGCGTATCGAGTTTGTCTCAGATCGATACGTATCGTGTGATACGTATCGAGTATCGATCGAGTTTGACAACTATGGTTGTGAGTACTGGGAAAAGATTGTAGCTTATGATTAAAATTAGTAGGAGGAAACTGAAAGCTACCAAGTAATATGATTGTCATCGTGTTGTATTATTTTATTTTTAGCTGTTCTGTTTTCTTTTTTGGTTCATCTCCATGTGGTTCTGTTTTGATTTGATATTTTTATTTGTATTTCTATGCAAAGGTATGCTGCTTTTTTCACAGCTTTTGTTGCAGGCATTGCTTCTATGGTTGCGATAGACTTCAGTGCAAAGCTTCTAGCTTCCCTTGCTAAATGTTTTGAGGTGCTTCATTTTTTTTAATCAGATTTTTTAAATTTTTTTTCTGTGGAGTATTTAGTTTGCCAACAATTTTCTTCTAGACTTGATGAGGCTGTCAATCATTAGTCTCTCATAGTGTTGGGAATTTGCACCATTTTTTGGGCTCACATGATCAATCAAATGCAACCATTTATTTTTAAATCTAAATTTAACATTTCTTGGTTACTGATTCTGGAACTATTTGACAATTACTGAGAATAACATCTTTCTATTTCTTCAGGATGAGTATCTAGAAGAAAACAATCCCTCTCTGCGAAATTTGACTCTTCTACTGTCAAATTTATATGTTTTTGGAGTTTGCTCAAGGTGAGTAACTTGTTTCATTATTTTGTTGACTCTACGAGAAGTGAAACTTAATGAACAAAGGCTAATTAAATGGATAAAGTGATTAACGCTTTCTATGTTAAATTGGTTTTTTAAATTTCGGTAGTTAATTTGTTTTCTTAGCACCTACTTTTGTTTGTTCATAACTTTGAGTTTCTCAATTTTCAAACAGTGACAAATTTCTCAATGGGTCTGTGAGATTTCTCATATAGGACAATACATTGAGGAGTTTGTCATTGTGTAGAGAAATTAAATGATGAGATGTTTGTCACTTGGTTTGTACATTTCTTACTAGGATATATGATATCATAACGAGAAATTTCTCATTGTGCTTATTAATCTAATGAACTTTTGGGTAACAGGTGCCAGATTCCCCTAAAACAAAGGAATTTTACTTTAATTAATTTTAAGTTATTTCTCGGAACTCCCTTTCAAAGAGAGCTTTTGCACCGTGACTATGTCTTTGTATTTTGCATGTTACTCATTTGAACTAAAAAATGTATAAGCCTAGGATTATGCATAATTTGGGATACAACATTTTTGTTACTGCCAAACAGGTTAGTGTGACCAAAAAGTGGTAGTGGCCCCATTCTATGTGCAAATAAAAACATTTTCCATGCTTGTAATTCGCATTAGTGGATTATCCAATTGATTATTTTACTTTTCAGCAAAATGCCCATGGCTCAATGATGGGGCAACATTACAATGGCAACTGGAAGATGGTCACATATTACATTAATTGTAGTAGATGAATGTTTGTGGTTTATCTTGCTTGTTTTTCAGATTAGTTGCTTTAAGTTACCTTCCTCACCATCCCCTTCTTCCAAGAGTGATACCATTTGTTTTAGTTTATGTTTCATTTAGTTTTGGTTTTTCATGATTTTTAGCAACCCCACTTTAGAAGCATCTGCATTGGTGATATTTTTCAGTGATTTAATATATGACTTAATGACTATGTTGAGCAAGCGGCTGATGGAGATTGATGTTTCTACTATATTGACAATTCTACGATGTAAGATACTGTAAATAATTGTTATTTTTGGTCTTTGTCATAGTTCTTTTGTTCAGAAAAAAAAGTTCACTAGCACACTACTAGTGCAACAAATTATGTTTAACTTTAATCGATTTTGACTAAGTAGGCTGTGGGATGAATCTAAGAGGTGATGACCCTGCTGCCATGAAACAATTTGTGCTCAGTGTGCAGAATAAGGCAAATGAGTTGAAGGCCTCTACTGGAAATGGTGGACCAAATACAAGTAGCAAAAGAGTATGCATGTATAAATTTATGAGATATTTTCTTTGTTGTTTGCAATTCATGTCCACAACTTAGTAGGTATTCCTTGCAGATGGAGTTTATGCTTGAAACCATATGTGATATAAAGAACAACAAAAAGAGGGCAAAAGAGGATACTCCACAGCTTACACGAATAAAAAAATGGCTACAAAAGGTATTGCAAGTTGATGTTTTCGGCACACACTCACACACACACACACACACACACACACACACACATATATATATATAAGCATATGATAAGCATAGTGGTTCATTATATATCGGAATGCCAGCAGGACAGTTTTGGTCCATAGTTCCGTATTCATCCCGATGACCAAATTGGCCACTTGTCTTTGTCCCTACCCACGATCCATCCTGACAAGGACTCAGATGATGCTACCATCCTTGCCCCCTAATGTGGAAGGTTTTCCCCAACCTGCCCTTTGTGCGACAATCACACCATTCTGTTTTGTAATGAAGAATGAGGAGAAGGTGTTGTGTTGTTGGAACTTAGAAAATGATAAAGCAAAAGCACAAACTTAGAATATGAGACAATTATATTTAATGTAGACTAGTCAAAGGAAATGTATAAAGAGACAATTATATTTACCTACTACCCAAGTCAAAATTTAATTTAGACTAGTTGTTTGGCGATCTTTAATGTTTTAAAAAATGTTAGAGGTTCAATAGAGCAGAGACATGGGGTGCAGGGTGGGGGACTGGGGTGGGGGACCTATCAGGGTTCTAAAGTGCGGGATTGGTATATATATTGATATCGGGGATACGGTATGTGTTGGCATTTCGGTCGATATATTGGTAAATATTGATATTGAAGGCCAAAAATTTTGTTTGTGTATCGATCGATACGATATGTAGCGATTGATATATTTAGAATCCTGGAATTATACCATCCTCATACTAAAATTGGTCGAACTTTCAATTCCCAGTCTTATACTGCTCTAATGGACAGTGAAATGGGCAAAAACCATCTAATAAGTATTGGACGGGGTAGGTCCCATCGTATTGGGGGTAAATTTCCATCTTTAAGTATATACCCATTTAATTTATTTGCCTTGTGGGCAAGAACCGTTCCAATATGATTGGGCAGGGTAGGTCCCATCGTATTGGGATTTGGGGTAAATTTCCATCCCTAAGTATATACCCATTTGAGAGATGCCATCTACACTTCACACTTATAATTACACTTCTCACTTAACACTGGGTTGGAGAGATGCCATGTACACCATCCTATTGCACCTTTCATGAACCCCATGGTAAAAGGGTCCCCAATGAGTCAAAGGTAGATATTCGGTAGGAACCTGGATTTACAACCTCCAGTGTGGCTTACCAATCATGAAGCATGGGAAAAATGAAGCACCTAACATCGCATTTTCACAGACCAAAAATTACAAGATCACCCCTTTCATTCTGGGGTGACGGAGGGATTGTACTATTCGATTTGGATGGAGTCTCGCTTGGATGCTGGGGAGATCATAGCCTTTTTTCTCTTTCCTTTCTTTATGCTTTTCCTGAAGATCTGGAGAAAGTTGTGTTTGAAACTTCACATTGTGACGGGACGGAGGGATCGTTCCCTTCGAGCTTTTTTTTCATGCTTTTTTCGGAGATTTGGAGAATGTTTTCGAAACGTCACACTAAAGTAGATGCATCTCCTATCTTAGAGAAGTGGTATTTTTAGTTATATTTTAAAAGATGGTATGTAAAGGACACATGGGAACACATTTAGATCCATATGCCACAAAGGATATAACATTAATAATCATAAGTTGTGTAATTTTTCACAAGCGTTAGCAATGGTTTAAATTACTGATTAATTCTCATTTGAACTAACCCTCGCGTCCATCACTAAGCTTTTGCAGCATCAAAGACGAACTTGTTGCCCTACTTTTAAGATTCAATGCAAAATTGCAATTTTGTTTTGTTGATAAGACATTTATATTAGGAAGGCATAAAGTGAATGTCGTCCGTATACAAAATGGCCAAACACTTGTGTGTGTATCAAAAAGGTACACAAAATAAAGAAAGTAGTGTATAATTCCTTTCCAGGTCCTTATTTTCTTAAAGGATACCGATGACTGGAGGAAATCAACAACATCAAATGTCTTGTTCTAAACTCCAGGTTTCAGTTTTATTGAATTTATCTTTTTTTTTTCTTTTAAATGAACGATCATGTTAGAAAGTATTATAATACTTTTCAAGTACTTAGGGCCTGTTTGGCAGTCTTCACATTGGGCTAGTCCGGTTCAAGCCCATCTTCAGCCGACTGGTCCATATTAAAGCTGACTCTATTTTTCCCAGTTTTAATATATATGCAGTTTGTCTAATTTGTGAACTGAAATAGTTAGATATATATGCTTGTGCGTGTATGTATATGTATATATATGTATTGGGTTTTCTTTAAAAAAAAAAACAAAATCAGATACCATGGCGTTGTCAACCCTGTGCATAGGAGAAAAAGAAAGAACGGTAGGCCTTTGACCAAAACTAGCCCTACTAATGAAATCAATGCAAGATGAGAGTAGATTGGATTTACAAAAGTATCTTATTAGCCGTAGCCAAAAATGTAGAGTATCAGAAGTGAGAACCAGCCTAGAGCTCAAAACCTCTACCAAGCCTTGAACTTATAGCACTTCTCCAATTGGAATCAATTCACTTTATCCGCATTAACTTTTAAGGCACAAGAGTACAACTAAGCCTCCAAGATTGCTGCTCATCCTCATTGTAGAAGAAAATCCCCCTAAACGGACATAAAATGAGTTGTGGATAAGGAGTTTCCATTTATCTCTCTTTGTTTGGAAGCCTTGAATGGATTTCCATTGCATCGCTCCATTGAACAACGAACTTAGAGCCTCCAAAACAACAACAAACGCGAAAGGGAATAACAAATCCTCTTGCCTGAGAGTCTTGAAACTTGAAACTTGCAAAAAAAATTGAAAAATAAATACCATTGAAGACCCATTGGCCAAAATAGAAAATCCAACAGAAAAAATACAAAAGAAAAACCATCCCCAAACTAAGTATGTTTTTATATTGATTTGCCATTGGTATGTTTGAATTTGTCCTATGATGTTTCAGACTTTGCCTGGGAGCCTGTCTTGAATGTGTTGTATATATCCATGCCATCTAGTTGTTGTTGGCACCACAAGGGTCACATAGTTGTTAAATAGACTAGAAGGTTTTGATTGGTCTTTGACTTCTCTCTTCTACTACTAAATCTTTCAACTTGCTCACCTAAATGTTGATTAACAGCTCCAACAGCGTGAGATTTTGTGATAATATTCTTTCAAAGAACCAAGCGAAGTGAAGGAAACAACAAAATTGAATTGGTTTTATTTTCTTATTTTAATTTTTGAAGGCCTTATCGTTTCTGAATGAGATTCAAGTGATTTAAACTTGGTTGTGTTGATAATTTAAAACAAAAAAAATGTATTTTTTTTCATCCTCCTTAGTTAAATCGGTTGGGTTTAAGAGGTCTACTTAGCATTTGGTTCCTTTGATTTATGTAATTGTGTGTGCATGTATTCTATTTTTCTTTCTTGGTGTTTCATGATTGTCCTTTTGCAGCTAAGGGTAGAGGATATTTTAATCCGAGGGCTCAAATGGAGCAGGCTTCTTGATCCTGGCAAGAAAGGGCAATGGTGGTTGCCAGGGGATGTGGTTTCTATAACTAGCAATGTTGAAGAGGTTGTCAGAGCAACTGACAAGGAGTCCCTTGAATCCCAGAAACTGCTGCAGCTTGCTGGTGCACAAAGGATGAACGCAGATGTCCGAAGAGCAATCTTTTGCGTAATTATGAGTGGGGAGGACTACATTGATGCTTTTGAGAAACTTCTAAGGTTAAATTTACAAGGGAAACAAGTATGTTTGCTTGCCTTATTTAATTTTTTTTAGATTGCGTTTTACTTTTTCTTCTTGTTGTTTAGCAATCTCCATCACCTTTCATTTTACTTGTCTACAGGATAGAGAGATCATGCGAGTTCTTGTAGACTGCTGTTTACAGGAGCAAGTATTTAACAAGTACTATTCTGTTCTTGGAATGAAGTTATGTAGCCACGACAAAAATCACAAAATCACTCTACAGGTATTACTTTTCGTTGGGATTAACTTTTTTAGGAAAGTTAATTCCATATGTTTGTGTCTTTTTAGGGCATCATGTTAAGCTTTTAAATAGTGGCAGATGCACATATTGTATCCTCTCCATTGCAATTGAAACCTTTCAATTTCGTTCAATTCCCGAATAGTGCATCCTTTTGGAAATTGTTGCTTTGCCTTGGAATCTGAAGTATAAGGTCAATTTTCTAACATGAACCATATTAATATGAAAGAATTTGACTTTGTCAACAGGTTTTCTTGGTAATCCATTCAGAATACTCCAAAATAGTCCAATGGCCCTTATTATTTTAAGAGAGCATGATTAAGTTGTAAAATTGTTAGAGCAAGAGTAAGTTGGAGTAATGGTTCTATATAAATTTTCAGAGGTAAATAAATGGCCAGTACAACTACGTTGTAATTTTTTTTCCCTTTCCCTATGTGTAAATCTAAATATAACATAGAGCACTCTTGTGTAATGGGATATATTACATTGATAAGGTTTAGAATTGTAGAAAGATGATCGAGGAAGATAGGGCAAATTATTAAGTACTCCCGTAGTATTATGTAGGCGATGCCACGTGATACGCGTGGTACTTCTTTGTAATATAAATGATCGTAACCTACACAATGTGGACCACCGGTTATTTTTTAATCTTCAACAAAGCCGAGTTGAGTCGTCATGCCCTACCATAAAATTAGTTGCCACCATGTTGGTTGGATTACCCCGTGGACTTGCCACATGGTACTTCCGGAGCATCGAATAATAACTCGGAAGATAGTATGAAGAGATCAAGCGTTATAATCTAATGCTCTTTTCCTCAGTTGTGCTGATATTGATTATGCTAACTTGTTGAACACAACCACAATAGCTTATGTTGCACGGATCCTGTAAAATGAATGTACCTTGGATATGCACCTGCTCACGGCACCTTATCCCAAGTCCATGCAACATAGATGATGACTTTCTTTGAACTTAAACCTGTGAATCAACTTCCTTTATAATTTGGACATATTTGAAACTTTTTGGATCTTAAGGAGAGGTTTTAGAGAATTTTATTATATTTTGCCATTTCACTATTAGTTTGAACTGAGCTTGGGCTTTAAATTAGTATATACATGTGCTTTAGCCAGCTAGCCATTCTTCTAGTCAAAGAAATTGAAGGTTGATAGTAGTAGTGGTGGAGGAAGTTTTGTTCATAATTCATTGACATAGTATACTTACGATGAATTTGATCAAATTGTAGAACTTATGGTAAAAATTGCATTAAAGGCCATATGGATTTTTTCAAAATTTTAATATAATTTCTTAATTTCTGTCCTGATATCACTTCACAGTATTGTATCTGGGGTCACTACAAGGGGCTGGAGTCAATGCAACTGCTGAGATCAAGGAACTTATCAAAATTTGTTTCAGATATGATTGTCTCTTTCACCCTCTCTCTTGCAATCTTGAAGAGTGTTGATTTTAGTGGAATGGTTCCAAAATGAATAATTCACTTCAAGATGCTATTTGAGGCCATATTTGAGCAAACTGATAAGCTTGTTTGGAATATATTCATACGTTTAGCGATTGGGCCTGAGTACGAATCCCTTCGAAATAATATTGTATTTTTCATCAATAAGCATGTGGTGGTTAGTGGTGAAAAGTTCCTTGCCAACAAAATAAAGATTGCAAAGAAAGCACTTGCTAATGTAGAGGGAATTCTCATATGAGTATAGTAATTATATTCTAAATTATCCAAGTTTTCCTATTTCAAATTGTTGTCTTTTATGAGAATTGGATGTGAATGACCTCCGAAAGCATTTGTTTATTGACAAGATTAATTGTTATATTTTTATCTACAAATTGAAACATTTTAGGTCATTCAAATTACTGGCATACATGGTTTCGTTTGGTTTAGTGTTGCCCTCATTGTGGAGGAACTGGTTTCTCAGGCCAAACGTATAAGCTTGTGTAGATCAAATGAACAAAAAAATATATTTTTGTTTTATTAGCTCTAAACTATTTGTTTTTGTTAATTTTGTTGGCAAGAGGAAACAGTTGTATATAGCCTAAACGTTACAATTCAATTCAATTCAATTCTAGGAGAGAGAGAGAGAGAGAGAGAGAGAGAGAGAGAGAGAGGAATTTTATATAGCCTAAACGTTACAATTCAATTCTTGGGGATAGTTGACTTTTTGAAAAGATTAATAAAAATTGTATTTATAGAATATACTTATAAATTTATTATTAACAAATATATTTATTTATAATTTTAAGTTAATTATTTAAATCAATATTTGCAAAGCACTTTGGGGGCGACAGGGTGGGTGGGTTTTTTGGCGGGTTTTTTCCCCCTATACGACAATCTCCCAATTTTATTCTCGAAATGAGTGTCTTAAAACTAAATTCATATACTATGTTAACTCATCATTTGTAATGATGAGTTCAATGGTTTTCAATTATTCAGTGCTGCTCGGTCGAAAATCAAATAACCTGTCATTACAAAGAACGAGTTATTTATAAATACTAAACCCATTATTAGTAATGACATGTTCAATGCTAAAATAAAAAAAATCAAGCAGCGCCACCAAGGAACTCGTTATTACAAAGGACGGGTTATTTGGAAATATGGAACCCGTTATTTGTAATGACTGACGGGTTCAATGTCAAAATTAAAAAAAAACTTTGCAAGCAGCGCCGAATATTTGAAAACCATTGAACCCGTCATTACAAATGACGAGTTAATGTAGTATGAGAATTAAGTTTTAAAATTTC
>JAULLF010000017.1:1305325-1315367 GCA_035668175.1 Sarracenia flava
AAATTGGCCCCAAATTTGTATTATTATTTTTATTTAACTCTGCATAAAATTATTAAGTAAGAAGCCTATTATAAGTTTTTAGTCTATACCTAAAGAACCCTAAATTTCTAATACAACTTTATTTTTATATGCATTATGCATTTAATCTATGTATATATTAGTGTCTAATGTTTGGTGTTTTTATATTTGCACAATTAATATATGACTTAGTTCTCACTTGTGGGTATTCTTAAAGTTGAACTCTTTATTTATATTTAAATTTATAAAATCTGAACTAAAGAATAATGCCTTATTTAGCCTAAGAGAATAAAATGGGTTGGCTTCCATGTTATCAACCAACTTAACAATTGAGTTGAGATCAATTGACTTGGGATAGGATCTTCCAGTGCCTTCTCCCCATTTTCTTTTCACGAGAAACCAGCGGTGGTAAGGGCTCGTGACAAAGGCAACGATGCATGATGGCGACAGTGTGAAGCGATAGATGGCAATAGTGACTAGTGGCACATGCAACTAGCATTGTGATGACGGCAGTGGTGGGTTTCACCAAGGGATGGTGGTGTCGGCACGAGACGGCGATAAAGAATGCGGCGAATGGCGGTGGTGACTATTGGTGGAAGTAGTGCCGATAGTAGGTGGTGCAGAAGGCAACAACGAATTGCAAAGGCAACAACGAACTTTATCGGCAAGCTTAGGTGGCGAGGGCAATGCCGACCTTGGGCGACAGTGGTGAGACAAAGTTTTACTTTGGCAATGGAGGATGGAGAGGGTGCTCATCGAGGTAGCGGTGACGATGATGCCGATGAAGCAATAGCAGTGGATTGACGAGCCAACAGTTCTGTAATAGTGACTAGGAGAAGGCAATGGATAAAATATATGCTCTACCAAACGATGTCGGACAACCGTCAATTAAAGGGTTGGTAACCAAAAAGAAGAAACAAAAAAAAAATCTAAACTAGCAATCAAAACTCAATACTTAATTTGTATTCATCAAAGTCAGCCCACCTTATTTGTAAGTCTGAACCCTAACAAAAATAGAAATTAGAATCCTTAACTAAAGGTAACAAAATCATATAATATCTTAATTAACTGGAAAAGGAAATAAAATAATATCTAAATAATATAATATCCTACTTCTATAAGAAAAATGAATAAGATTCAAAAAAATACAATTCCATATGTTTTCATCCACATTCCCATAGAGTTTTGAGGACCTACGGTGCCCACATTCCTATTCAATCAAATCAATGGCTTTCTTTGGTTGAACTTGGGGCTACTGGCATAGAGTCATTGTCGTTACCATATTAGAAACTCACAATGCACGTTGATTGTTGACATGGTTCTCCTTCTTGCTCCGTCTTTCTTCTCTGGACTTATAGCTTATTCGAGTGTGGCTTGGTTATGGCCTTTACTTGATAAGGCTCTTTCCCATTTATCTTGACTAAGAAAAAAGGGGAGATTCTTTTCCACATATGGTGTAGCATGTCGTGTGCAAAGGGCAGCTATAATCCCACATCGTCTGGGTAGGTGATGGAGATGGTCCATATATGTAAAAACTAGTCCTCTAACAAAAAAAAATACGCTTTTTGGACCTGGTGGATAGGTGCCAAGAGAAAACCTTGAAGTTGAGGGTTCGAAACTCCCAAGAGACCAAAGAGAACAATTTTTTACTAGTTAGACCTAGGACGTTACATATAGAATGACAACATATGGAATTGTATTTTTAAATCATATTCATTTTTCCTATAGAAGTAAGATATTATATTATTTTGATATTATTTTATTTTCCTTTCCAATTAATTAGGCTATTATATGATTTTATTTCATTTAATTACGGAATGAAGTTTCTATTCATATTAAAGTTTAAGCTTATAAATAAGGTGGTGTTTTAATGTACTAGGCAGGCTAAATTTTGAGTTTCGATTGCCACTTTAGAATTTTTCCTTTCTTTCGTTTCTTTTTGGTTACTAGTTCTTTAATTGAGTGCCATCCGGCATCATTTGGTATCATAGCAAAAATTCGATCCATTGCCCTCTCCTAGTCACTATTACATATTTGATACCCTGTCAACCCACTATTACAGCATCATTGACATCATTGTCACAGCTGCCTTGGCGAGCACCACCACCAACCGCCATCGCCCAAGTCGAACTTTGTCTATGAACACACCACCACCACCCAAGGCCAGCACAACCCTAGCCACCTAGGCTCGCCGCCACCTTTGCCAACCAAGTTCCCTGTCACCTCCACTGCCATTCACCTACCATTTGCATTTTCACCACCCACCACTACTAAAGAAAGAAATACATAGTAATGGAAGCTTGGGAACACAAAGCCTCTAAGGTTGCAAATGGAGTAGGAAATAGATGATTTGCACAAGGAGGAGGCTATTTATAGGAGGGTTGGACCAAAGAGGCAAACTAAAGAGTTGAGACAAGTGGCCTAATCTACTTGGATAAACAAACTAAGGCAAAACCTATAGCTGGTTGTGGCACCAAAATCCAAAAGGCACAAGTGGCTTGCAATAGTGTTGAACATGCTCAAAGGTGCACGAGGGCACAAAGCATGCCAAGGATACGACGGCCTAATAATTGTCCTCATATAGAGATCTCTCCTCAAAACTGATTAAGGTGCACGTCTTGAGAGAGATGATGAGACGAGCCATCATGAAAAATCGTAGTTAAACCATCTATTGTCCCAAACACATGAACTGTTGAGAAATGGGCCTGATATGCATATATTCATACCTTCCTCCACGTCTAACCCCAACATGCACATAGAGAGTTATACAGAAAAGAATCAAGATTGATCTGTGTGGATATCTAATCAACTTTGCCTTAGAGCAAGTAGGCCGTCGGGCCAATCTCTTCGCCTCCGGTTAAGTAGGTCGACAAGCCAACCTTTTTCAGATAAGTGGGCCGACCCTCATCCCATACCACCTCCAATATCGACCCGATCTCGAACAAAGAGCAAAGCCTAGGTACTCCGCTTAGGAACAAAGGAAGCATATCGTTTAGAGAGTAGAGCTCTAGGGTTTCTCAATAGAGTGGCCTCTAAGAAACTTCACCTGACCAGTCACAGAGAGAGTGACACCTGATCAAAACACTAAGCTCTTATAGGCTTAGGAACTGGCATCTAGCCGACTAAAGATATGTCATATAATACTCCCTCAGCATATCATACGGGTAGTTTTGTTCAGAAATGATAACTGAAATCTCAACCGTAGTAGGAGTTGCATATATTCCGCTTGCCACCAGAACCAAAAGATTATATCTACAGCACCAATAACAGACGTCCTTAGTGATCTTGAAGATATGGGTGTCCCGTTCACACCGCCTATAAATGAGTTCACTCAGTCTTCCAAAACACACCATCTTAAACATTGCTATCTCTCTACAAGACAACTTTTCTACACCTCTGGTTGCTTTCCACTGCCACCCTCTCTCTCTCTCTCAGGTTTCCCTAATCTCTCACCTCCTCCACCTTCGGCATTCTCGAGCCACTATGGTGCACTCCATCTTTCCAGACTTCACTACTCCGATCTACGCCGGATCTGAATGCCTAAATTATACTCTGCTGGAGAAAGTAGTGTCCGTGAATCCGTCACACATGGCTCCCAAGAAAGCCACACATGGTAATACTTCCCAAGCCAACTTTAAAGTGACAGAGACCATAGGTGGACACCATGCTGACAGTCCCTCGATGAGCAACGAACTCATCTTATCAGTGTTGATCAACTTCGAGTTGTAGCTGATAACCGTGTGTGTTTGCGACAAACTCAAAACCTTCTTGTGGGGAACCATGTTCGCCTTGTAGAGGGGACCTAGTTCCTAATCAGGTTAAACGAAAGCACCGACCCACCCCTCCCGGTGGACTCAGGAAAGTCAGGCACACTTGGAGCTCGAGGGACCAAGGATGCAAACCCAACGCTGCCACCACAAGTAGAGCAACCATCAACGCAAGTCCCCTAATTTTTCTCTCATGGTGTAGGTTTTGCTCTGCACCCACAAAGTCAACCTAACTCCTTTGCAGCCCATAATTGAGTTACTAAATTAGTTAAGGGGCTTTTTGTACCCCAACTTTATTTGCTTCACAAACACAATGACTATAAGAGACTATATTTAAATAATCCAATCTAGGACATATCATCCTATAAACAAACATGCCCAATGTCATATAGAACATCGTTTTTCGCAAATAATAGGTAAGAATTACAATATATATATATATATATATGATCCTTTTTTATCGGACATGTGTGTATCTTCCAGACGGAGATTTGATAAGTCTGAACCTTAAATACACACCATATCCAACACCTATCTCCAAGTCTATGTACATAGCTTAACATTGGTCTAGATATCACCTCATGAGGCTCGCACGTGGAACCAAGGCCAGTGAGGGAGATGGTTAGGAGGTGACAGTGCCAATCTGGCTGGCCACAGGGCCACACCTACATAAGCCCAATGAAGGCTGCACTTCAACTCATCTCCTTTTACCTCAGCAACAATAAGTTTCATTCCCCTACTAGTTTCGCAGAAAATTTCTTTAGTTATTTGACTGATAGAAAAAAATTTTCCTCAAAGAATCTTCAAGGAAATCACAGCCCGTCCCAAAATACTCACGAATAGACCTTTCAAAGAATTCCCTCTTCATGTAAACGATGTACGAAAACATTTTAAGAGTGGTATATTTCAGATTGGTATGATTTGTCCATTTTGCTATAAGTTCATGTTAGATTTATCACAAATAAAATGGGATACTTTGTTGTCCAGGATGACACATGAACTTGTGTATTTACCCATTGGTCATTATATGGTTAGTCATTGGAAACTCTCAAGTCATCCTTTCCCCATGGACATAACTTAATCTTAAGATAGTTAAGACGCACTAATAAACTAAAATATCATTCAGAAATAACATCAGCACAACATAAAAACTTACATCCCAATCATACTAGGTCTCTCAGTGGAAACATCCCATGCCAGTAGTGTACCCCGTCTATCGCCAATAAAAACCCATTCCAAAGTTGGATGAAATGCAAATGCTCCAGCACCAATAAGCTTAATGGTATTATCAACTGTAACATCCACCAAAGAGTAATAAAATTCAGATAAATGAATTTGCTAAAAACAGAATTCAAATTATCCAGTTAAAACAAGAAAAAGGAGAACATTTCCTAAATCTTACGTTGCAGAGTGTAATGGACAGCATATGTATGAATATTGTAAGCTCGAATCAAACCATCTGCATAAGCGACGTACTGAAAACAGATGGGATTTAGAGAGAAAGTTTGAGGGTTGTTAATTATACTCTATAACACAAGAAGAATAGAGCATTCTTTGCTCAAACCATTCCGTGAAAAACGAGAAGAACTGTGAAATTATCTAAATCAAATCAAAATATGTTACCAACACAGGCAGACGAGGATGGCAAGCAAGATTGACTATGGGTTTCTTCAGGTCTGTCTTTATTTTTGTTGGTGACCTCCCCCCTTCAACAGTTCCAACAACTGCATGCAGTCAAGAATCATGGATTTAATTGACAAAATAGGAGCAAATCTTATCGAGAACATATAATAGCAATAACCTCTAAAGCATAACAAATCAATTGCTAGTCTGCTATACCATTTAGAACTCAATCTTATACAAGGCCTCAATAAGATTAGACTTGAGAGACACTCAAAACACACAAAAGAAAAAGAAGAGAAGAATAAAAACAAAGGCCTTAATAAATGGGAAGAAAATAATAAGAATTTACAGGGAAGCTTTTCAATCAAGGAGCTTATGAGATCATTGTGCCCCTCCTGCATTACAATCAAGCCCATACCACCACAATCAGCAGCAAAAAGCAAACCATTTCTAACGCCACCATCATCCCCATGCTGCCACAATATCGCTGCTTCCATGTTCACTACACTTTCGGAGAAAAATAACCTATACCACACCCACCGCAACCACCAGAACATTGTAGGTACTTGTGCTAGTTTTTCAATCAGTATCATTGGTATTTGTGCTATGGACTTTATAAAAGCGTGTGCATGCATCTTCGTGTCCCAGTAACTTGGTCTTGACTCGCATAGAACAAGTCATCTAACAATAAACATGTCAATCGAATACCGGAGCATGAAGTTAGAAGCGCAAGTCATGAAGTGAAGCAAGCCAAATTCCCACAAGTTCAGGCTATTTTTGTCATACTCAAGACACATTCATGCTTGGATCAAGTTCATGCCAAGCCTAGCCAAATCTTGTTCAACCTTATAGCTAAAGTTCAATAAAGCTCAACCCAATTATCTCTCTCGAAACTTAAAATTAACTCCATTTATTCTTTGCTCTCACATTTCAGGCTCATGACGTGACTAAGGAACCAATATATCACCACATATCCTGATCACCCTCTAATGTCAAACCATGCAAGTTGAGGCTCATACACAGTGAATTATCCTCTGTAGGTACTTGGTTCCAAAAGCACGTGGGATACACATGACAAGGGGGTATGAAAAAATACAGCTTTAAAAGCCTTGGTCCGAGAGGTAGAGACTAAGTGAAATCTTACCGCAGGAGTCAGAATCATGCGGAGGCTAGAGAGATAAGAGAACATTAAGAACCATATCACGGTATGGTGTTCTTAAGTTGGTTCATTCCAAGAGAGGGGACCATTATGACGAACCCTTGTACGTGTGCATGTGATTTCACAATAAATCTGCATAATTGATTCTCTTCTCATATGATGGAGACATGTGTCCTTAGGTTGGTTCATTCCAAGAGAGGGGACGATTATGATGAACTCTTGTACGTGCAGATGTGATTTCACAACAAATCATAGCATAATTGATTCTCTTATGATATGATGGAGAGATGAATCATTCTCGAGTGAGGTACAAACCTCGTGACTTCCCTATAAATAGGATAAGGCGCATCCTTTATATGAAGAAAAAGAAACCCACCTTCCTTTATTATGACTATCTTTAGTATTGGACTTGAGCTCTGTAAAATCCTTCTACCTCTATCTCTCTTGGTTGAACTGCTTCTACTTCTCTAACCCACTATGATTCCTGAATGGTGGCATATATGTGTACTACTCTGGTAATGCTCATCTCCAAGAGGCACTTCTATTCAGCTAACCTAGAAGTGCTTGAACCTCATTTACTTGTTAAGCAGGGCCTTCTTCCTTCGCTCATTATAACACGCTTGGTCCTTCCCTTTCCACTTTCTCAGGGGGCAGTAACAACAGTGCCTTTTCTGTACCATGTTTTTCCGAAGTAAGAACTAATGTAACTGCATGTATTTGCTGCTTTCTAGAAGTACAAAATAAGCTCTAAAACAATTAAAAGGGAAAAAAAATGCAAAAGTAAGATAAACAGACACTGACACACACAAACACAAAGAATAAAGCTAAACTAAATTGGTTGTTAATTAAATAACAAACCTGTCACACTCATCCTGCGGTGGAAACCAAAAAATACTATGGGCTGGAGAGGGGTCAAAGCAAGATGGACTTCTGTGTCAGGAGACATCTGTTCCATCCTCCTTTCAGGTGAATGCAACACACATGTTTGTTCAGTGTCAAAGTCACAGGATCGAATTGTACAATCCTACAAAAAGGGAAACAGAAATATAAATAAGAAAGACTCTCACCAACTAACAGAAAACAAAGAATTTATGCACACATGAGCAGAAAAAACAGAAGACCACATCGAGCAAAACTTTACATAAAAAATGGAATGTGTAGAAACAAAACAAAAGCACACAAAATAAACATATCGACAGGGCAATGAACTTTATATGAAAGAAGAGTGGATGTACTTTTGGGTTTAGCTTTTTCTATTTATGTTGGGGCAATAATTTACTAAATTTAGGTTACTATGAGTTATAGCTAATGGAGGGGTATTGTCCATCCACTTAATGGTCGAATGACAGTCACATGAACACTTGAGTAACTTGGCACATGGAATAATACCACTTAAGTGACTTGATGCATGGATCTTTTTTTCCTTTTTTCTTTTTTTTCTTTTTTTTTTTCTTTGGAGGTTGGTACTTAGAGCGGTAGGGAACTCTTGAGACACCAAGAAATTTTATTCTCTCTCTCTGATTATTTCATTTTGCTGTTACCATACCGTTGTCCTCTCTATGGTTGTACAAATTGGAGAAAGTGAAGCCTTCCAGAGAATTTGCTGTATATCTTTTGTTCTCACATAAGCACAGGCACAAGTAATAGTGAGAGTTTTCCTTAGACCAGCCCTTCTGAATTTTCTTTCTCCAAGCTTTTCCCGGACCTAAGCCCATGTACCTGGTTTCCCTACATCAAGTATATAGCTCCAAAGCTGGAATGAGCAACATAAACCAAAGATTGTTATTCAGTAGCAACAACTTGACGTACTAATCTTCTAATCACAGTCAATGATGCACTACGAGCATGAGGGAGAGGAATTTCAAGCTTGCCAAAGAAGATGGTTATTCTATTTGATAGCAAGGAGGTGGAGAATACCTCCAACTTGAAGACCAATGGAGAGGTTATTCTACTAGCTTGAAGGAAGGAGACAACATCCTATTTAAAAAAGGGCTGGGAATTGGAGGAGGCTCGCCCATTCACAATGTTGCGTGCTAAAGACCAAGTGGCTTGTCCTCCTTAACCACAACTTCAAACTATTCAAGAATTGTTGGCACTTGCAATGGTAAGTTTGTAGGTGTGCAAAGCACATCATTGTCTCAATTGCATATTGGATTTGTCTTATTATGGAGATTTCCCCCCTCTTTAAATCGATCACAGTGCAATGTACTCTTATGAACCCCAACTCTAGCCACTAAGCGACAAGATCTTGCATCTCGTATGTGGGTCATAAGGTCGCTTGGGTGCCTGATGACATGACTATTCCACTAACCCTGAAGGGATCCATAGTGAAACATACCCATTCCAAGCCGTATCAATATTACCAGTTTTGACTAGACACTCATGACTTTAAAGCGCTTCATTACTAGGAAGGAATGTCAACTCACTTGTATATAATATATATATATATATATATAGGTTAAGACATTTCCCTACATATATATATATATATATATATATATATATAGGTTAAGAACTTTCCCTACTAAGCCGATGTAGGGGTATCACATCCCTCAAATCCCCCCGCCCCCGCCCCCTCCTCTTCTCTTTTCTCCCCCACACAAACAAAGCCATATGTTCTCTTGTGGTGAGTAATTTTGCACTTAACTCTAACAGCACTTTGCTCCCACCATGTTGCCCACACTCTGTAAGATTTGTCTGACTCTCGTACCAATTGTAACATCCTCTAAGCCGTAACGATATTGTTCACAATGAGCAAGACAACCATGGCTTTAAAATGAGATGTCATTATTTGGGGACAACCACAATGAGTACAGCATGGGAACTTTTTCTGCCTGGCCAATGTGGGATAGGATGTCACATTAAAACTCGCTCCCGGCCAATGTGGGAGGTTTTTACATAACAATTATATAGTATAAGAGGCGTGTTTGAGCATAGAGACCACTCAACCAAATTAAGGTCATGTTTGATTACCAATTTAGTGCACGGGGGATTAGTAATGAATTGGATTATTCTTGTGATTATTAAGGATATGGGATTGGAAATGAGGAAACAATCCCTTCCCATTTGTATGTTTTTAAAAGGTAATGTGCTTGATTTTATCCTTCAAATAAAACTTGCCCATGACACGATAAATGTTCAAGGGTTAATAAGATAATTTCATTTTTACCTGCATGGTAAACAAGATTTAATACCATCTTACTAATCCAATCCCATGCCACAATCAAACACAAGCAAAATGAGTCCCACATTCTTACTAATCCAATCCTATTATCCTAATGACTGTAAAATTAATTAAATATGTTCTAAGTAATCAAATATGGTCTAAGGAAAAACCAAGCACTTCATGAGGTGATGGGCACAATTGCAAAGAGTGAGCATTCATAGCACCATGGATACCTTAGAGGTACATACATACAAACATCATACTCAACCGAAGAATAGCTCAACCAAAACAAAAGTGTAAACTTGAGGA
>JAULLF010000017.1:1383422-1397660 GCA_035668175.1 Sarracenia flava
CAATTTCACTAAAATCGAACCAATTTTGGAAAAGTCACTCGGAAACCCCTTTTCCCCTTAAA
Source organism: Sarracenia flava (assembly GCA_035668175.1). NCBI lineage: Eukaryota > Viridiplantae > Streptophyta > Magnoliopsida > Ericales > Sarraceniaceae > Sarracenia > Sarracenia flava. The sequence goes on from JAULLF010000017.1 coordinate 1,383,485, forward strand.
AACCCATTTTTGCCCAGATCGAACCCAAATAATTTGTACATATTTTTTGCTACGATTAATAATTTCAAAATCCAAAAACATAGGCATGTGAAAATCTTGATACATATAAAGGAAAAGCAAGCACTTTTCGAAAATCAGCTTTTTAAGCCCGTTAAAAGCCAATATCTGCAAATCTTGTATTGTACACGTTTTATGCGATACAAGTCCAAATCTGAATCTGAAAAGATACATACAATTCATACACGGTAAGGAAGCATAAAAACTAATTACTTTTTAAAAACAGTAAATTTTGGTACCTCAAGAATGTAAAAATACCTTTAAAACGTCAAAATCCTTACTTTTACGAAAGTATACAACTCATACTTACTTAATAGTTCAAAGTTAGCATATATTCTACCTTGTAACCATATCGGATCCAAGAAAACAGCCCCCACGAGCTCCAGGCCTCAATAATCACTAAAAAAATCAATTCGATGAATACATAGAATAACGAGCATAAACCAAGGATCTAAAATTTAAACCAATAAATCTTACCAAAGGAGGCCTTAATCTTGCACCCAAAATCCTTTCTTCCATTCCAAGTTTCATCCATGAGATTTAGAGAGAGAGAGAGAGAGAGAGAGAGAGAGAGAGAGGAAATATTTTTGTGCCAAGAAAATATCTCAAAATATCGTAAAAACATGTTTTATAAAAGATTTGAACCGACACTGTTCGCCAGGGTCGACCCGAAGGAGGTTGGGGTCACCAAGGTCGACACAGAGAGGTTCTGGGTCGACACAATGGGGCTAGGGTTGACACCAAGAAGGTTTGGATCGACCCAAACCACCAGCTCCTGAATCCTGAAATTCCATATCCAAAAGTGTCGACCCAATAGAGGATAGGGTCGACCCAACCACTTCCAAGCTGAACCAAAACCAACTTAATCAACCTATACCGGCCCGTCCTCGATCTGAATGACACCAAAATTGGTCTGATACTCTGGAATAATTAACCGAAGGTTCCAAAATAAACGACGCAATCATCGGACCTCGAATCATTAATAAACTTTAATTCTTTTAAAACTTTTAATCGATTTTTTGAAAAAGGGTAAACATACGCTGGTTTGAATTAAAGTTTAAAATTCGAAACGGTCCATGATCCCACGGTCCAAGACTCACCAAAACTTGTCAAATGACATCATACCATGAAAGGAATAGTTAAAATAAGGTCGGGCCCTTACAGGTTTTGAGCTAAAACCATAGATTTTAGGGAAATTAGGGGGTTTGAGCTTAAATTATGAAATTGATCTTGGTATCATGAAATTGGTGGTTGAACTTGCTTAATTTATGATTATTGGAACTATTGAGTTGATTGAGGCAATATCTTATACCCTATGATTAAACTCTTTTTAAAGTGAAACCTTCATAAAAAAATTAAAGGCTTGGTCCATGTACATGTGTTGGGTGTTTGACTAGAGGAATTATTATTGGGTTGGACTCGTGTGAGTGTGGACAAGAGGAACTAAGTGGGGTTGGACTTAGCATGTATTTGGTGAAAGGAACCATTGATTGATTGGACTCAGTTATGCGCTTGGCGAGAGGAATACTTGAGATTGGACTTGGTTGTTATAGACACCTCGTGATATGACCCGATTGATTTGGCTATTGGGGCCCGAATAAATGGGGTATGAGTTATCCATCGGTGGAAGACCGTAAACTTGCGCAAGGTTGGGTGCCCTACTCATCGAGTTATTTACGGGTAACCCGTAAAAGTGTGCAATGTCCTATCCTAGTGAATGATGAAGTTGTGTTGTGTAATAAACAAGTGGGTACGTATTGGCTTGAGTGTAGTCTAAGTCATCGGGTAGCATTGGATGTGTCTATAAGCTCGTCCGACATCAGTTCCTGGTGTGAATCACTGGTTGATTTGGAGTGTCCATGTCTTCGGACACATGTGTGTGGGTATGTGTGTTAACTTACAGATTTTGATAATAATCAAGGTTATCTTCAATAGTAACAACTAACGTTATAGATTTGGGTGAAAATCATGGTTTGAGAAAGGAAGGATGCTTAGGTTTTTATGAATGCAAATGGATTATGTGATAGATGGTTTTGGGATGAAAAATGGGTTATTTTCAGTAAAATAGTTATTTGTATATCACATGATCATCCTCGCATATCATGCATAATTCATTCGTAATTTATTTGAATTGAATCATTAGTATTGCTATCAAATTTGTATATCCCTTGGTACTATCATATTCTTTTATCATTAAAGAACATCCGAGGAGGGTGCTGAATGCTCGGTTTAGTCAAGTTGGGCTGTCTACATATTCAATTCCACCTTAAAGGGCCTCTTTCTTTTCAAGAGTTTCGTATTTCATCATTAAGTTCAGTCTTCCTTTTTTTATTTTCAAACCCTCTTGGTACAATTCCTCATAGGCTTGGTGAATTAACTCATCATCATACTCCCCTAATGCATTCTTTTTCATTGTGAAACTCTCTTACAGATTGGCTTTCAATTTTCTCAATTTCACTTAATGACCCTGAGGAATCTACACTAACAACAAGAGCAGTGTAGTTTACACTCTCTTCAATTCTATTTGACTCCTTAAGTTGATTATACCCACCTTCACTATCATCGTCCCATGTCATAGTTAAACTCATATTTCTTATCTTTTTATTTGCATAATATATCTGAACAAGACCAAACTCATAACACTCACGATATTGTATCCCTTGAAACTTCCTAGGCTTAGCTTGTTGATCCCATTTTCCCCATATTTTGACTAGACCTTCTATTTGTGTAATTATTAGCCTCCTGAGGTTGACTAGAGTTATTACCTTTATTAAATATCGCAAAATCTTCAACATCATCATTGGACTCAACACTTTTATCTTGAACAGATGTCAAAGCAATGCATGTATTGAAACTAGGATTGGTCTTCTTTGGGGGCGGGGGCGTGGTGGGGGGAGGGAGTAGTTAATCTCAAAGGTTTGAACATTTCCTACAAGTTCTTCTACTTTTATAGTGTCAATCCTAGCATGATCCTCAATGTCATTAACTTTGGGTCTAAAAATGCTCATAGAGGAATCTAAGAATTTTACGAATAATTTTGGTCTCACTAATAGATTCACCTAGATTGGAAGTGGATTTCACAATGTCACTCAGTCTAATGTAGAATTAATCAAAAGTTTTAGACTCAAGCATCATACACTCTTCAACCTTAGTAGTTAGGGCTTGCAATTTGAATCCGTCACAGTTTGACTTCCTTCATAAGTAACTCGTAAGGTATCTCAAGCATCCTTAGTTTTCCCATAATTTGAGATCATCGTAAACTCATTCAGACTAACTACTCTAATGATGGCTAAGAATGCCTTGGGATTATATCTTATGTTTTCAATGTCGATTTTATCCCATTCAGTGCGAACTTTGTGCCTAGGTTGCAGAGACACAACATCAGTTGTGGTTGGAGGCTCATAGATGAAGTCAACTAAGCCTTCATCCAAGGATTTTAGGAAAGCTTTCTTCTTGGCTTTTCATAGGGATAGCTATTCCCATCAAACCAAGGTGGTCTAGTTACAGAACCACTTTCTCTTGACAAATCCGACTTCATGAAACACCTTATTAGGACCTAACTTAGGCAATTAAGCCAACACGAGTAGCATTGCTTTGATGCCAATTGAAAAAAAAAATGGTATATCATAACCACATAAATCACAAATTAATAGCAAAAATGATAACACACGAGATTTACATGGAAGTCCTATGAGAAAAATCTCACGGGATGAAAGCCACGGACGGACCCATCAATAATTTTCACTATTTAAATCAAGAAGTTACACGACCTTAGACAATTAGGAATTACAATCCCTTACCTGCAATAAATAACTTTGAAAGTCCTCTACAAGCTTTTGTGAACTTGCTATCTACCACCAATGAATCTGATCCCGTCAGTCTTCTTGATTTAGCAGCAACTATGAAGCTCCCGCTTCGATCTCCATATCCAAGAGCTCTGTTCCTACAGACAATAATGATGGTGGTCAAGCCAGTGTATGTATAGATGTGAATGAAAGAACTAATCTAGATCAGTAGAGTATAAGTCTAGATTGAATATATGGGATTTAAGGATCAAAAATACTAGTCTCTCATGTGTCTTTCTTTCAGTATCTGAAAACCCTAGGTAAAACATAATGATATTATGTTAGATAACCCTAGGTCTTTACACCACTAGCAATGTCCAACAATGTCTAGCACATGCCACATATACAACACTGTATAGCCAATTATCAGCATTGTCCAACAGGCGACACATGTATAGTGTTATTCACCTGAAGGAAAGCGATAACTAGCGGACCTTAAAAGAAAGATTTTTTTAAAAATATTTATTCATTAAAAATCTAGAGATTTGTGCCTATCAAATAAGGTAACGTACTGAGAAAGTGCACGACTCAATGATCATATATACCTGGGGGGAACCGGAGCAATGTGGTCGTAGAGAGCTTTCTTCTTTTTGATTTTCCACCTTTTATATCTCTGTATGAAGATGTTGTTCTTCCATAATATTTAACACTAGAACTCAGAACACTTCCTAAAAATCCAAAAGAATAGACTCTGGTAGTTTTGTCACACGAAAATTGCCAAAATATTTAACAATTCATTTTAAAAATTTCTCGATTACCAATTGTAGGGATAAGCTTTTTTAGCATGATAAACATTTTTTAGAGTAGATTACATTTTTAAAATTTTGAGTGTCAATTTGTTGTCTTGCAATTTTCGAAGGTGAGGCATGCACATAATTTTGTTAAGATAAAGCTGTTTTTCTGTCTTTGTATGTCAAAAAATTAGTATTGTTTATGATTGTGCAGAGAAAGATATAAGTGTTGCATATGTAAGAGCATCACATGGAACGATTCAAGGGAAAATTATGCGATGCCTCTCCTCTATGTTTTAAATACATTTGGACCACACATTTATATGTTCCACATCAAAAGTGGTAGGACCCGTACAAATATTGTTGGAAATGTGGCATGGAAGATGGGAGACTCTCCAATTTCTTGGAATTATGGACAAAGAGAGTGGGTGTCTCTCCCTCTCCCCATGATCTCCCACTCATGTGAGTCTCTTCCTCTCCCCACCTCCCATATTCATTTCATAGTGAATGAGAGTTATGCCATGTTGAGTCTCTTGGCTTGCTTGGGACCTTTGGTTGTCTCCATTGGTTGCCTATATATATGATGTCATTTGGAGGTGGTTGCACACAACAACATATACATGTGATATACATACTCCATCCAAGATCAAGAACACAAGTCCAAGATCAATTTCAAGTCTGGTTTCTTGCTTCATTGAGTTTGTTCCTTTGATTGAGAGAGATCTAGCACAGTCACGTTCGCCGTTTAGTGAAAAGGTGTGCTCCTCCGACTGAAGACAATTCGTTGTATCCTGGAAGACAAACAACGGTAAAACCTTAAGCACTTGTGGAGGCGACGAATCTATTTTAAGGACACCGTATGATATACGGTCCTCGGAGGTTTTTCTTTTCCTTTTATTTTGTTTTTTTTATTTGACGATTTAATTCTTGTAATTTGATTTGTATATTGTAAATTTAATGGAAAGAGATTAATAAAGAAAGCTAAAGAAGGTTTTTTCTCTAAAACCGTGCAACAAGCTTAAACCAGATTCTGCTTCTCTGTTTATGTATTCTATTCGAGAGGGGGGAAAATAGCAACCCCAGTTGACTGGATCATGCTATCAGTCGACCGAATGACTTTTTTATGCTAAAAACATGGATTTTTTTATACACGGATCTGAGGCTCGGGAAATTCAGATTACTGGATTTCCATGTCTAATACTGCATCCAAGCTTTTGGATCAGTAGGATATACAACACTATTGGGTGTTGTTGGAGAGAGGTGTGTGATGGCGATGCATCCAGGCTACTAGATCTTCACCCAGTGCCACCCAGTCGACTGGATCATTGTTTCAGTCAATTGAGGCCATTGGATCAATACACTCAGTCGACTGGTCCATGCAACTAGTTTGGGGTTTTCAACCCTCAGTCGAATGGATCTGCATCCAGGTGATTGGATCCTTCATCAAGGCTACTGGATATGGCCTGTGATATATTTACAAAACTGAATAATTGTTTATTCTAATGGGTTTATCTATTTCTGTGATTTCAAAAAGTGAGAGATAATGGATATGACTGGAAATGCAAGTGGTAACAACGAGACCACTGTTGTAGCAAGAGGTTCTGATCATGTGGACTTGACAACTCCTACACGGACATTCACCATGGCACATACGGTTACATCGGGCCATAATGAGAAGCCAGAGAAATTCAATGGGCTGGATTTCGAAAGGTGGCAACAGAAGATGCTCTTCTACTTGACCACGTTAGGCCTTGCGAGGTTCTTAACATAGACTGCTCCGGTCGTAGCTGATGACGAGCTCGACAAGCAGGTGCTACTCGCTGCTGAAGCGTGGAAGCATTCAGACTTCCTGTGTAGGAACTACATTTTGAGCTGCCTGCAAGATACACTTTATTACGTGTATTCAATTCAGAAGACAGCTAAGGAACTATGAGAGTCCTTAGAGAAGAAGTACACGACAGATAGTGTCAGGGCAAAGAAATTCATTGTTGGCCGATTTCTTGACTTTATGATGATCGACTCCAAATATGTTGTGAGTCAGGCACATGAACTCCAGCTCATTCTCCATGAGATTCATGCAGAAGTAATGGCTCTAAGCGATTCCTTTGAGGTGGCAGCCATGATTGAAAAATTGCCCCCAAGCTGGAAAGACTTCAAGAGTTACTTGAAGCACAAGTCCAAGGAGATGACAATTCAAGACCTTGTGACAAAGCTTCATATTAAAGAAGACAATTGGAGATCTGACAAGAAAGTTGGAAGCCTTTTTGCCTCAAAGGCAAATGTGATAGAGTACAGCCAGAGTGCTGGGAATAGAAAGAAGCAACTTGCTAGAGATTCTGGAAAAAGTATCAAGCCCAAAGGCGGTGTAGCCAAGAAACAGAAGTTTCCGGGTAGATGCTTTAACTGCAACAAACTGGGACATAGAAAGTTAGAGTGTCATCAACAGCAGAAACCACGTAAAAACCAAGTGTCTGTGGTCGAGGATCTTTTCAAAGATGTCTCGGATATTGACTTGTCAGTAATGGTATTAGAGGTTAACTTGGTGGGTTCAAACCCAAGGGAATGACTTGTGGACACTAGGGCCACTCGCCACATATGTTCTTACTAGACAATGTTCACTTCACTTACACTGACCTCTGTTGGAGATAAGCTATTTATAGGGAACTCTGTAACATCTGTGGTTGAGGGTTCTTGCCAAATGATCCTGAAGATGACTTCAGGCAAGCAGCTGACTTTGAACAATGTTCTGTATGTGTCAGACATTCGTAAAAATCTGGTGTCTGGATCCTTGTTGAGCAAGCATGGCTTCCGCATGGTCTTTGAAGCAGACAAATTGGTGCTGACCAAAGCTGGGATGTTTGTAGGGAAGGGTTACGTTTCTGGTGGTTGTTTAAGCTAAATGTAATGCATGTAGTTCCCACAACTAATAAAATAAAATCTCCTTCAACTTATTTACTTGAGTCTTCCAAATTTTTGCATGGTAGACTAGGGCATGTTAATTATGATACGTTACGTAGATTAATTAAACTAGACCATATACCTGCTTTCCACATTAATCGTAGTCACAAATGTGAAACTTGTGCTGAGGAAAAGTTTGCAAGGTCACCATTTCAATCCGTTGAAAGATTTACTGAACCTTTGGGATTAATTCACACTGATGTGTGCAATTTAAAACTAGTTCAGACACGGGACGGTAATAAGTATTTTATTATTTTTGTCGATGACTACACAAAATATTGTATAGTGTACTTGTTAAAAAGCAAAAGATGAAGCTTTAGACAAGCTCATTCTTTATAAGAATGGAGTGAAAAATTAACTTAGCAAGAAGATTAAAGTGCTAAGGAGTGATCGTGGAGGTGAATATATGACACCATTTGGGTAATTTTGTGCCCAACATGGTATTATTCATCAAACCACAGCTCCTTAGCTCCTTATTCGCCTCAACAAAATGGCGTTGCTCAGTGAAAGAATCGTACCTTCAAGGAGATGATGAATGCTATGTTGATTAGTTCCGGGTTGCCAAGGAACTTACAGGGTAAAGCGATTCTCTCCGCGAACTATCTCCTAAACAAGGTACCACGTAAGAAAGTTGATATAAATATCTACGAATGTGGGGGTGTTTTGCGAAAGTGGTTGTTTCACTACCTAAAAAGGTAATAATAGGTCCAAAAACCGTGGATTGCGTATTCATCGGTTATGCACAGAACAGTAGTGCATATCGATTTTTGGTGTTTGAATCTGAAATACCAGATATATTCAAAAACATGATCATGGAATCAAGAAATGCTTCATTTTTTGAATATGTGTTTCCATGGAAATCCAAGGCTGAGTCGAGTATGACTAAACGAACGTTGGAAGTTGTTGGGGACGACAATGAAAGCCTAGAAGAGGCAAATGATAACAAGCTAAGACGAAGCAAGAGGGTTCGAACCTCTACTTCTTTTGGTTCAGATTTCCTAACATATCTGTTGGAAACTGAACCGAGAACCTATATGGAAGCTATTACTTCTCCGGAAGGTCCTCAGCGGAAAGAGGCCATCCAAAGTGAGATTGAGTCCATCTTGTAAAACCATATTTGAGAACCGGTGGATTTGCCACCACGCTGTAAACCTTTGGGCTGCAAATGGGTTTTCAAGAGGAAGACCATAGCAGATGGATCAATTGAGAAGTATAAGATAAGGTTGGTGATCAAAGGTTACAGACAGAAGGAAGGTTTAGACTATTTTGATACCTACTCGCCTGTGTCTCGAATCACTTTCATTTGGATGATACTTGCTATCGCAGCGCTGTGAGATCTAGAGGTACATCAAATGGATGTGAAGACAACTTTTCTAAATGGAGATTTAGATGAAGAAATCTACATGGAACAACCTGAAGAGTTTTTAGTTTCAGGTCAGGAAAAGAAAGTCTGTCGGCTCGTAAAATCGTTGTACGGCCTAAAACAATCACCAAAGCAATGGAATGAGAAATTTGGAAATGCTATGTTGCAGGTGGCTTTCACATCAATGAATGTGATAAATGCGTATATGTCAAGGAGACTGAATTTGGCTATGGCATCCTGTGTCTATACGTCGGTGATCTGCTCATCGTTGGTAGTAATGATAAGATTATCAAATCTACCAATGACATGTTAAAATCGAGATTTGACATGAAGGATATGAGCCTTGTAGATGTGATTCTGGGAGTTAAAATCTCTAGAACATCTGATGGACTTGTATTGTCTAAAACTCATTACATTGAGAAGATACTTGAGAAATAGGATAAGTCCGATATTAATGTGGTCAAGACCCCTGTAGATTTGAATGTATATTTATCTAGAAATCCTGGTGAGGGTGTGTACCAACTGGAATATTCTCAAATAATTGGAAGTCTGATGTACCTAATGAGTTGTACAAGACCTAATATTGCTTACTCAGTGCGTAGACTGAGCAGATATACAAGCAATCCAGGGGAGGACCACTAGAAGGCTATAATAAGAGTTCTACGTTACTTGAGGTACACTATAAGTTATGGTTTGCACTATACCAGATATCCAGGAGTACTGGAAGGATGCAGTGATGCAAACTGGGTCTCTGATATGAAAGATATGTCTTTACTCTGGGAGGTGCAGCAGTGTCTTGGAAATCTTCCAAACATACTTGCATTGCAAGATCAACAATGGAATCGAAATTCATTTCCTTAGATAAAAAAATTGAAGAAGTAGAATGGCTTCGGAATTTCATGGAAGATATTCCTCAATGGTCGAAACCTGTGCTTGCGATTTGTATCTATTGTGGTAGTAAATCATCAATTGGAAGGGCACAGAGTACCATGTACAATGGTAAGTCTAGACATATTCGTCGTAGACATAATACCATTAAACAACTTTTCTCGAATGAGGTTGTCACTATTGACTATGTGAGGTCAAAAGACAATATTGCGGATGCGCTAACCAAATGGTTAAATCGAGAACTAGTTGATAATGCATCGAGAGGGATGGGGCTAAAGCCTATGTTGAAAGGTGGCACAATGGATACCCAACCTAGCTGACTGGAGATCCCAAGATCTTGGTTCAAAGGGACGACTAAATTGTGTTCAACTAAGTGTGATCACTGTAGAGGATACATTCTCCTAACTATTCATGTGATGTAAACAGTGATACCAGTAAGAGATGGAGGATAAGCATGGCTTTTAATGACTTATGCGTTGGCTTGCCAAGCGGAGTATTGCAGGATACTCTAAATTAAGCAGTCACCTATGTGAATGTGAAGTGAGGCCGCTTCTACGAGAGTTGAGAGGGCTAAATTCTCAAGAGCATTCACAGAATCAGACGAGTGTTCAGGACCAAAATGAACACAAAAATGAGAACTGAACTGTGTTAGGAGAAGCTCCTGGGTGAAATTTGTTGACTCGATTTACATAAACGGAAGAACAGTTCAAGACATGACATTCACTGGTTAGCCAGTAAGTCCGATGGATTCTCACGGGAGAAGGTTCAAGGTCAAAAGTTACCTATCCTATACAGGGGGTCATCCGTTGATCTCTCTCAGAAGTCTGTGTTGTATTCTGCGTCAGTCGACAAACTTCATTCATGTGAGGGATTGTTGGAAATGTGGCGTGGAAGATGGGAGACTCTCCATTTTCTTAGAGTTATGGACAAAAAGAGTGGGTATCTCTTTCTCTCCCCATGATCGCCCACTCATGTGAGTCTCTCCCTCTCCCCACCTCCCACATTCATTTTATAATGAATGAGTTATGCCACGTCCCTTGGCTTGCTTGGGACCTTTGGTTGTCTCCATTGGTTGCCTATATATATAATGTCATTTGGAGGCTTCGTTACAGACAACAACATATACATATGATATACATACTCCATTCAAGATCAAGTTCTAGTTCGTTTTCTTGCTTCATCGAGTTTGTTTTATTGATTGAGAGAGATCAAACACAGTCACGTTCACCGTTCAGTCAAAAGGTGTGCTCCTCCGACTGAAGACAACCCGTTGTATCCTGAGAGATAGACGTCGATACAATCTCCAGCACACATGATAAGGCGACGAATCTATTTTAAGGACACCGTGTGATACACGGGCCTTGATTTGCATTTCTGTAATTTTTCTAGTTTTCTGTATTTATAGTTGATGTTCTTTATCTCTTGTAATTGTTGTATACTATGGATAAAATGTTTTCTGTTTAGATCATCGAGTATGTATCTATCGTGATATTTTTTAACAAAAATGAAATAAAATAAAAAAGCAAATATCCCAAACCACAACTTTTACTTTTTGCCTATGAGCCAAAATAACATAATAAAATTGATTAAATGGGAAAAGATTTAATGCATACTTCATATTTTAGGGCGTGTGATACTCCCTTATAAAATCTTGTAGTTAAAATTATAGTTGTTTATGATTAAGCATTTGTTTGGATTGAAGGATTGGATGGGAAGTGAATGATTTGAAAGGTAAAAATTAGTTATAATGATGTTTAGATAATTTTTAATAAGGGGAAAGAAAATAAATGGAGGAAAAGTGAAAGAGAAATGATACATTTTCTTGAGGTTTTCTACCCCTCCAATATTGGGAGCAAATGGAGGGGGAGTGAGAGGAGGGATAAATTATTTTTATAATGCCAATTATAACCTTTTTTTTATGTCTATTGAAGTAATAATTTAAACTAATATTAAAAAGATATAAAAGCAAATAAGTCTTAAACACTTCACTTCACTTCTCTTTATTAATTATTATCAAACAAACAAGATAAAGAAAATAACCCTCTTCAGTATTTCTATAATATCCAAACAAAGAGAATGGATAGCTCCCACCATTTCCCTTCCTTTCCCTCTCATTTCTTTCACAACTAACACTTCCCTTCACCCTCTCTACCTTTAATCCAAACAAATGTTGAAATTACGAAATATTTGTGATGATTAGTGGGAGGATCACGATCAACTATGTGCAAGCATAAGCGAAATTCTGGAACTCTTGATATTCTTCAATTAACATATACACTAAAGGATCTTGTTGAGCAAACGAAGGATCGACCAATTCCCTACTCGATACACCTGTTTGCATGAAGATCGAGATGTTTGTTTTGATTTGTCATAATTTAGTCAATTATCTATCCTGATTAGCCTTAACTATCCTCATCAGGCCTCTATATTGACAAGGATAATGCTAATTTAACACGACTCATCTAAAAAATTCATTAGTATAGTAGGGGCATAACCTTCTAGAATGGAAGGACCGTGCCAGTGGCCAATGTACAATACACAGGTCATGCAATAGCAAATTCAAGTATATTCTAACAACATTCATGATCATTGTTTTCTCTCTCCAGCCTTTACTTGTGCATAGGTCATGCAATAGCAAATTCAGGTATATTCTAACAACATTGATGATCATGGTTTTCTCTCTCTAGCCTTTACTAGCTCACAACTCTACTGCAATGCTATCTTGATTGTGGGAAGGGATCTATCAAAAAAATACTCCAACGTCCCTTATAATCTTTTGAATTATTTCTATCTCTGGTGACTCTCACACCTCCGAGGACCATTCCAAGAATCTTGCATCATCAATTTGAAATATCAAATCAAATGTTATGGTTGTGAATTATATAATTTTTATTATAAATTATTACAAATTTATGTAATTTTTAGTTATGAATCCATATGGTAAAATCTTTGAAGCATACCATACACCAAGAATGGAGTGTGTACTAAAGCTAGACCCAAATTAATTAAGTTCTAAGAAATTTTGATATATTCATAAGTAATCAATTGTGTCAAGGTGCGCCTTGTGCCTCCAAAGTACAGTACACTTGTGATTATGGCTCTTAAATATATTCTTTTGATTGCATTCATTCAGAAGGTAAAATTTGTAAATTTGTAAATTTGTGAGTTTGTTGTTTATATAAAAAAATAAATTAATCTGACATCTGTAGTTAGATAAATCGACTGCATTTACTTACAAAGAAATGAATGGTACATATAATTTAAAAAATAATTGAATAAAATTTTTATAATTACAACTAAAAATATCAAATGGATTTTCTTTTTTGCATGAATAACAAACTCAACGAACTCTACAGAATAAACGAATTACATGAAAAGATATACTTGAAATCATACACATTAAACGATACAGTAACGTTATGTTATTTTTAGGGACAAGACACTAGTTTCGTAATCAATTGGAATTGAAAACCTTTCTGTCACCACCACTACCATTCTATGAGTATTACCAATCTAGAATTAAAAGGATCAATGGTCCACGGTTGTTGAGGTTCCAAGGTTCGGGAGTTAGGGATATGATGTTTCGGTAGTCGTTGGTCTTGAGTTGGGGTTTTAGTGTTCTAGGTTGTTAGAGTCCTAAGGTCTAGGGGTTTTGGATCTAGGGGCGGGGATGGGAGTTTAGGCGTTGGGGTTGGGGGTCCGAGTCGAGATTCTGGGGTCTAGGCTGAGATTCAGGGTTCAGGGATCGGGCATCCGAGGGCCCAAGTGTCAAGGGATATGAATTCTATGTTTGGGTCTGAGGTCCGAGGTTTCAGTTCAGGAGTCATGTGTCGAGGGTCTAGAATCTGAAGATCACTGTCCCCATCATTGTCACTGCTTTCATCAACATCATTGCTACCAATTCAAATATTATTACATCTACTATCACCGTCATTTTCAAAGTCATAATTAAACACAATATTTTTCATCAAAATAAAGCGAGCGACAGTTTATTTAAAGTATTGGAACAAGTAAATATTTACCTCCATAAAATCACAAGATATTTTGGCATGGGCACCAAAATCATGCCACCAGATTTACCTCTCATGTTCCCAAGGGTGAGAATGATTTTCTGAGTGATTAATTATAGTTATTGATATGTGAATATATTATGAAGCCTGATATGTGAATGTGTTATAAGGCCCAACATGAGACCCAAACCGATTTAGGGCAACCCAAGAGCCCACATTGTATAAAGACACAATCAGGGCAACCCTAGGAGCATGATATCTCTCTCCATCTCTCTCTCTCTCTCTCTCTCTCTCTCTCTCTCTCTCTCTCCTCTCTCCCCCCTC
>JAULLF010000017.1:1917049-1928417 GCA_035668175.1 Sarracenia flava
CCACCCCCCCCCCCCCCCCCACCCCTCCTTGGGTTTCCATAGAACCAACAAGACATTTCCTTCTCTTCATTGATAATTTTAGTAGAAAGACATGGGTTTATTTCCTAAAAGAAAAATCATAAGTGTTCAGTGCCTTTAAAAAGTTCAAAGCTCTTGTTGAAAAGCAAAATGGCTATGATATAAAAGCTATAGTGTTGCGGAAAGAAAAAATATATCTATTCTTGACATGGCTCGAAGCATGTTGATTATGTGGTTTATCACTTAAATTGCTCTCCTACAAGAAGTGTGTGGGGAAAAACTCCACAAGAAGCATAGAGTGGAAGGAAGCCGAGCATTGCACACTTGCGAGACTTTGGAAGCATCGCTTATGCACATGTACTAGAACAAAAGCGGAGAAAGCTCTATAATAGAAATGAGAAGTTTATTTTCAGCGGATATGATTTAACCTCAAAAGGATACAAACTATGCAATCTAAGTAATGGAAAAGTTATCTCAAGTAGAGATGTCGTATTCGATGAAGAAAGTACATGGAATTAGAATGCTCAAGGAGATAAGAACTAGAATTTCTTTCCCTCTTTTGAAGAGAAAAGTCAAGTAACACAAGGGCCCATTACTCCTCCTCAATCACAACAACTATCAAGTTACGAAGATGGATCGTCATCATCAGAGGAAAGCTCAAGTGAAAACCCACGCTGCATGAGGAGCTTACAAGAATTTTACGAGGTAACTGAAAATCAAAGTGACCTCACTTTATTTCGTCTCTTTGCCGATTGTGAACTAATAGGTTTTGAAGAGGCTATACAAAGCAGGAGATGGAGAGACACTATGGATGAAGAGATTCGAGCAATCAATAAAAATGACACATGTGAGCTTGCTACTCTTCCAAAAGGCCACAAAGAAATTGGAGTAAAATGGGTATACAAGGCCTAGAAAAATGTTAAAGGAGAGATGAAAAGATACAAATCAAGACTTATGGCTAAGGGATACAACCAACAAGCCGACATTGATTATGATGAGGTATTTTCTCCAATTGCTCGTTTAGAAACTATAAAATTATTAATTTCCTTAACTACTTAAAACAAATGAAAAATTTATCAATTAGATGTTAATTAATCTGCTTTATTGAATGGCTTCGTTGAAGAAGAGGTTTACATAGAGCAACCCATGGGCTTTGTGGTAAACGTGCAAGAAAATAAAGTTTTGAGACTAAAGAGCATATGGACTAAAACAAGCACCAAGGGCATGGAATAGTAGAATTGATAAATTTCAAGAAAATAATTTTACAAAATGCCCTCATGAACATGTTCTTTACACTAAAGTGGAAAATTATGATATTTTGATAGTGTGCTTGTATGTAAATGATTTAATCTTCACTGGCAAGAATCCAAGAATATTTAATTAATTCAAGAAAACAATAGCCCAAGAATTTGAAATGACAGATATTGGGCTTATGTCATACTATTTTGGAATTGAAGTCAAGCAAATGAAAGATGAAATTTTCATCTCTCAAGATGGCCATGCAAATGATATTCTAAAAAAATTCAGTATGAGTGATTGCAAGCCAATAAGCACACCCATAGAATGCAGAATCAAGTTGTCAAGGTATGATGATGGAGAAAAGGTGGATCCAACACTTTTCAAGAGCTTTGGTTGAAAACTTGCGTTATTTAACATACACAAGACCAAACATACTATTTGAAGTTGGACTTGTAAGTCATTCATGGAGACACCAACTATGACACACATGAAGATGGCAAAGAGGATTCTTCGATATATAAAAGGTACACTTCATTTGGTTTATGTTATTCATCATCTAATAATTTCAAACTTGTTGATTATAGTAATATTGGTTGGACCGAAGACTTGGATAATCGAAAGAGCACAACCAATTTCTTATTCTGTATGGGAGACATGGCTTTCACTTGGATTTCAAATAAGCAACCAATTTTCACACTTTCTACATGTGAAGCCGAATGTGTAACCACCGCATCATGTGTTTGATCATGCCATATGGTTAAAAAATTTGCTAAAAGAGCTAAATTTGACCAAGAAGAAGCGATAGAGATATTTATAGGTAATCAGACAACACTTGCGCTAGCAAAGAATCCAGTCTTCCATAATTGAAGCAAGCATATTAATACAAGATATCACTTTATTAGAGAATGTGTTGCAAAGAAGAAAGTTCGATTGACATTTACAAGATCGCATGATTAAATTCATTCTCACCAAACCTCTCAAGCATGAAGTCTTTCTCAAGTTAAGAACTCTACTTGGAGTTACAAAATCAAGTTTAAAAGGAGGTGTTCGAATGTAAAGGTTATTAGACTGATTTATACACAAAGCGCAAATAAAATGTCTAAGCTCAAGTTTTAAAAGTCTTAAATCTAGAGAGCTCATACTCTAGAACATTCTTTCTAGAAGTTTTCTAGAATATGTTTGTGTAAAATAATCTAATTTATGACGATTAGGTGGTAGGTGTTAGGAAATAGTGAGAAAATGAAATAAATATAACGTTAAAATAGTCCATGGGCAAGTATAAAAGGGGATGAAGTCAAGTCAATTTGTACAAGCCAAATTTGATAAACAAGTTAAATACAATGAAATCTTTCATCCACCTCGCTTATATCTAATCCTCCTCCTACGTTTGATCCCACCAAATCAAAAACCTCCTCTTCAACAGCAACTTCCACTTCTGAGTGGCGGCCTGGACGGAAATAACACTTGTGCCGACAGATAATATGGATCTTCCACTTTTGTTAATAGAACTCTATCCATCTTTCATAATTCCTCACCATAGAGTTTAGTATATTCAAGCATAAAAGAGGATGCAGTTGTGACATTTTTAAGTAGCCTAACGCTTCCCAACCATTCCCCTACCATACTAATCATCTCTGATTATGCTACAAGCAAAAACATTGTGCTCCAAATAAGAAATAATAGCAGGGAAAAGAGGAGATATGTGATACCTTGAAAGGAAAATATGCAACTGGAGTATATGTTAAATTCAGGTATAACAGAACAATCTGAGCATTTGGCATATGGATGAAACCTCACTTTGACTTGAGAACATTAGATTTCCTAACTATATCAGCTTCTCACACCCCCACCAGAAATACTAAAAGTAAAGTACCAGCAAAACTATCAAGAGATTCAACACCAACTTCTAAAACTGAAGATGATTTTGCAATCCTTTTTTTATCTTTTCTCTTTTGATTTTAATCGTATTTTACTGATAAAGTATTGTAATTTGCTTTCTTCAAGGACATCTTCGAGCTTTTGCTCCAATACATAACACTTGGCTGCCTTTAGTTATTTGATAATTTTATGGAGAACCAATGACCTGCTAACAAACTGAAGCAATTGCATCAAAAAGGAAAGGCACTTAACTTTGAAGTTACACTCAGAAAAGAAATAATTAGCCATACAGAAACAATTGGGGACATAAAATTGCTGCAAAAGGCCATGTATTCCATCACTAAATTAACATGTCTAGAACATCAAGAGGTGCACAGAACATTGTACAACAAAAGCTTCAAGCAATAGCCGAGTCAATAAGTAAAACAACACACCTAACATGATAGAGACTGGTAGAGCAGGGAGAGCTTTATGATAAAATGCAAGGAGCACCAGAGTGATACCAAGGCCAGCTATAATAGCAAGATAACATGCATAAACCGTCATAAAATCATACATTGCGGCCCTTCCAACTAAAACACTGTAGAAAATGAAATCTCCCAGCCCCAGCTTAATTGCACCAGATGATCCCAACCCAATTCCCTCAAGTGCCAAATTTTCTCCCGGCACCGCATCCCCCTGCAAGTGCATCTGAATATTTATTCTTTGTTCCATTAATGGTGCAGTGAGCTGAGAATCCCCTCCTGAAACCTGTCCTTCACCCGCATGAACCAAATTCCTTCCATTTTGCCTACTTCCGATAGCTAGAATCGTCCCAAGATTTGAACTCAAATTCGAACCTGAACCGGAATTCAAATTGGAACTAGAGCCCGAATTTTCGTCTTCATGACCTCCTAAACCAATATTGCTCCTTTCTCTCCAAACTCTCCTTTGAATTACACTACCCCTAGGGATTGAATCATTATAAGTAACAGGTCTAGCCTCGTAAACTAAAGCCGGGATATCTTCGTCCCTGGATATAGCAAGCTCGACCAAGAGCCTTAACGGCCCACCAGGCAACAAAACCGCGGCAAGATCATACAATGCCATGGCAACCAAAAGCACCCAAGTGGTCCACTCAGGCAAAAGAGTGAACCAATAAGCAACCAACACCCCAATAATAACCAAATAAGCTTGTGTCAAGAATATAGGCATTTTGGAAATGAACACGGCCAGAACACCCACAACAGAGGAGTTAAACAAGACCAACACAAAAGTGATGCAATCAATAGGAACGTTAAAATCTTGGATAAGGAGCAGAGCAATCTCACCGCCCATGAATCCAAGAACAAGCAAAGCAGAGAAACCTATGTAGTATTTCAAGAATTTGGTGCATTTGAGGTAAAAGAGGAGAACCAAAAGGAAAGTAACAACGGTGACAACCGCGACGAACACGAGGGAATTCAAAATGGCACCTTTCAATTTGTCCCAAATCGAGTCCGAAGTGCCCTCGGTGTAAGCTACGGTGGCTATGGTGGTGATTGATGATGAAGAAGAAGAATCAGTGTTCAGTATGGTGACCAGAATGATAACCAAGAACATGCAAATCGAGACTGGCGTAATGATTCTGATGATTTCTTCGCCGAGTGAGTCGAGGATGCTTGTGGGTTTTGCGTTTCGGCCCATTGGGGTTTCAAAGATTGGATCCATAATTTAGGTTTCAATAATTGGAATCCTTATGGGTTCTTGAGATCCGATGGAGGATTTGAAGGGCAAAACGAGAGATTTTGGTCCTACGATTTTACATCCGGCTTCTCTCCGCGCTTTGGGGACTCAGATTTTTAAAACTAAATTTAGTTTATTTCCAAACTACGTGATCTCGTCATTTCGTTTGACGAGTTCCATATATTTTAGATTTCACAACTATTTTTGATATATTTTTAAAAATTTGTAACGAACACGTCAAATGGTTTGACGTGTTTATGTATTTACACTGAACTCGTCAAATCAATTAACGTGTTAATGTATTTACTAAAGAATACGTCAATTGGTTTGCTGTGTTCTATATTTTATAAAGAATACGTCAATTCGTTTGACGAGTTCTATATTTTATAAAGATCACGTCAATCACGTCAATTGGTTAGACGCGTTCATTTATTTACACTGAACACTTCAAACCAATTGACATTTTTCATAATTGGCAAAATTAACGCGTCAATGAACAGAACTTATTTTGCCTATAAATATACACACAGGGGCAGCCTGTTGCCATTACAAAACTTTGAGAAAAGAAACTTGTAACCGAAACTTTGAGTTTTTTTTTTTTTAGTTTTTTTATTTTTATTTTGTTCAGCTCATTTTTTTCGTCTTTTTTTTTTCAATTCAATTTTTACTTGTTTTTTTTATTTAGTTTTAGGGTTTTAGTATTTAAATGTTATAGTACTTTTATTATTAATATTATTATTATTGATGGTCAATTTAACCACCTACAATACACGTAATAGTACTGAAAAATGCTTTATTTTATTGGGATTAAAAACCCTAACAAAATAAATAAAGTTTTTTTGGTTTTATAAATAACTGTGTTTAATTATGTTTAGGTGATGACCGGTTTAACCGCCTCAAATGCATAATGATATCAGAAAAATGTTTTATTTCTTTAGGATTAAGATCATAACAAAATAAATAAAGCATTTTTTGATTTTATAATTAAGTGTTTTTAACCGTACTTATATTACTTGTATTTACCGATGGCCGGTTTAACCGCCTCAAATGCATTCTATCGAAAAAATGCTTTATTTTTTTAGGATTAAACTCCTAGCAAAATAAATAAAGTATTTTTTTGGTTTTATAATTAAGTGTTTTTCTTATAATACTTGTTATTACTGATGGTCGGTTTAACCGCCTCCAATAATGCGTAATGGTATCGGAAAAATGCTTTATTTCTTTAGAATTAAACTCCTAACAAAATAAATAAAGCATTTTTTGATTTTATAATTAAGTGTTTTTAACCGTTGCTTATAGTACTTGTACCGATGGCCGGTTTAACCGCCTCCAATATCGAAAAAATGGTTTATTTCTTTAAGATTAAACTCCTAACAAAATAAATAAAGCATTTTTTGGTTTTATAATTAAGTATTTTTAACCGTTCCAATATCGAAAAAATAGTTTATTTATTTAGGATTAAACTCATAACAAAATAAATAAAATATTTTTTTGGTTTTATAATTAAGTGTTTTGAACTTTTACATATTTTTCAGGTCATTTTTCACGAGTACATATTTTATTTTTCTTCTTCTTTCTCTCTCATATTGTAAAGTATGGCTAGCTTATGCCTGTGTTTACCTATGGATTAGCCTAAAAGTCTCTCAATCTAATAAATTACATTGTCTATGAATGAGAATTTATGATTACTTTAGTTTGGAATCATACTCAATTTTCTTTCAAACCTATAGTGTCACGACGGTTTATAATAGGGTTATTCCACATATAAAAATTCTTTCAATAAATCCTTTTTTGGTGGAATTCTCATAGACCCACTTTGACAATAGCTTTTCATCTCAAAATATGATTTCAAATATCATAATCATTGCTTTTATGTCATAGGCATTCAAAATTTGTTTGATGTAACTTATGTGTTATCTTGCCTTATATCTCTACATACGTTGCTTTTAATAGTATTTTAGCTTATTCTCACCGTTTATGGGGAGAGAACACATCAAAGTTTTTTTTCTTCTTCTTTGATGCCTACACAATGTACTGTATACATCTTGCAAATTTTCCTGTCTACATTGCCAATGGAATCAGTTATAATTATATTTTACTAGGGTGGCAACATCATCAAGGATAGAGAGGAAGGTGTATGTTACGATATCGAAGCAAAGGGCTTTTACAATGTTCCCCGAGTAACGACACTCGATGACCTCGAAGCAATGTTGTTATCGAAAGTGGTACCCCACGGAGGTAATTACTAACTCAAATTCAAATACATGTGCCTTTTAAGATAGGTTGGGGAAGTTATAAAATACACAGTCATGCCGGTGCATGACAATGATACCTTGGAATCCATATTCGTGTACGCTGCGGGTAACCCTGACAATTGTCTGGAATTTTACGTAGACGTTGAGGGCGGTCCGATCGAGCCGCAAACATTCATGCCTGGTCGTGGCTCATTCATGCAGCTATTAACGCAGAATGAAGATGTTGGTGGTTCATATCATGGGGAGGAGCTCGGTGGGTATACTCCAGTTCCCTACACGGAACATGATATGCCATATTCGTTTGAGTCGAGTTTCATTCCCGCGCCCAATCCCGAGCATTCGTCATCATTCATGTAGACCGCAACTACTAACCTCTATATCCCACAAGTCAGTCGCTCTATGCGGGATGGTCAAGATGGCCTGAGAGCCCTCATCACGTAACTCGACTGCCATCTCAAGGGCTACAAAGACATCGAAGTGAAAGATCAATATAAATAACATGTAGTTTAGATAGAAAAAATTAAAAATATAATGCAAATGAATAACAATATAATGTAAATAACATTCATGAGAGAGACAGTTTATCGGTATTTTTGTAGATAAAGTCTTCTTTGAATGAAAGTTAATGTCATATGTGGACAAAGTATGTTGATTTTTTTACATTTGTATACCCTTTACATATAATTTTTTTACTGTTAGTTTAAATAATGTGTAACCCTAATGAGAATATTGTCTATTATTAAATTAATTTTATAATTTAACTATGTTCAAAGTGTCTTTAGGCATAGGTAATTGTTAGTTATTAAAACTTAAAAGGTATTAAATAGGCATCCCTTTGTGGTGAAATCATGACTTAATATTAATTATATTTTACTTGAGATGTGCAGGAGATGCTAAATCTTGGTATTAAGTATAATAAAGCAGTGCAGGAAGAGGATGAATTGCCACCGAAAAAACTAGCAATTGCAAATGTAGGCAAGTAGCATGCCAAAAAACATTTTGAATAAAACGTCTCCGATTTGATGTCTTCCAACATAATTCAAACTCTAAGCACCATGCTCGACACAGTTGTGTTCTAGGGTTCAGCATTCGATTCTTTACCTGCATGTTAAGTGGCAATTATATAATTTGGGTATGATCACACTCATGGAACTGTCAGAAATGGTTCGACGGTTTTAGGTGGAATCAACATTGTTACAACATGGCTATTAGCGATGGTTCAACACAATTGTATGAGATATTAATACAAAAAGAGTCCTACTACAGTTAACATGTTGTTACAACATGACTATTACCGACGGTTCAATTGCTTTTAGCGACGGTTCAACCGTCGGTAAAAAAATGTTATATTGTAAAAGGTACCATTTCTGTACCAAAAAAAAAACACAACAGAATGATAGTATTCGGGAACAGTAATGCAGTTACAAAATTTTTGTTACAACATAGATTTTAGCGACAATTCAATTGTTATAGTGACGGTTCCATTATTTTTGGCGACGGTTTCATCATCGCTAAAACAAATGTTGTGTGCCTTACAACATTTTTGTTGTAAGCGTAACAATTCTTCTAGGGGTCGTTGAAAGCGAACTCAAACAATGGCAACCATCGCCAACCCTAAATCACCCTAAATCACAATTCTTCAAGGGGTCGTTGTGTGCCTTACAACATTTTTGTTGCGCCTTACAACCCTAATCCAAAATCACCCAAAACCCTAACCTATACCAATCGCCAACCAGTGGCAACCATCGCCAACCCCCTTTTGCCCCCCCGTCGGTTGCTCGCAACCCTAACCCTAAATGAAATCAAACCTAACCCTAACACCAGTCGCCGACATCGTCAACCCTAACCTACACCTCACCGAGGTCGGGACAAACCAAATCAAAGAGAAAACCAAATCAAACCCTAAACGAAATCAAAGCACGACAAACCAAATCGTACCTGGAAAATCTTCGGAGAGTAGCAACGACACCGATCTTCTTCTTCTCCTTCTTCGTGCTTACTGGGGGCAAAGGCTGAAAATCGCGATTTTGGTTGTTCAGTTGTATTCAAGCAACTTAACGAAAAAATGCTAAGTGTTTTGTTATATACGTCACCGACGTTTTAAAATTTCAATTCTAAAAGAACACGTCAAACGATCTGACGAGTTCCTCAGTAAATAATGAACGCGTCAAACGGTCTAACGCATTCCTTGGAAAATAATGAACACGTTATTTGGTTTAACAGGTTTCTTAAAAATTATGAAACACGTCAAATCGTTTGACGGGTTCCTCACAAACTAAAATAAAACTACCCAGAACACCTGTGAAATCTAATAAATACTAAACTTGTCAAACGAAAAAACGAGTTCACGTAGAATGAGAATAAAGTTTTAAATCCCCCATTTCGAGAATTAAGTTCGTAATCCCACGTACAGATGGAAAAACGCCTATATAGTATTTACACAATAAATATATTTAATTTTGTTAATTGAAATAGTATTGTATAATATCCCCACTCTTCCTATAAAAAGAGGAACAAATGATTCATTTCAAGTACTGAGAATTCATTTTTGTGTGGATAGAATCATGGAGATGAACTCCAAGGAGGGACAATCATAAGAAGAAGCATGTGCATTATGTCTACGAATAGCCATGGAATGCTTTGGAATCTTGTTTTTACTGTCATGGGAATACCATAGAATAGCTTTGGTATTTTATTGTTGTTGTCATGGGAATTGCTTCAGCTTTGCTCTGATTGTTGCTTGGTATTGGATTTTTACTGCTGATTTGGATTTGGGCAGGGTCTTGGATTGCTGTGTTTTTTGTTTTGGTGTGTTGTTTAGGGGTTTGGATATGGATTGGAGCTGGGTCTATTTTGGTTTAAAGTTGGTGTATGCAGTGTTTTGCCATTCAAGATTCGTTGTTGCAACACACATGATCTTCTGTATTGATATGTTTTTTAGCTTTTGTAGTAGTGTTTTTAATTGCTTGGAATAGTGTGATAATCTGTTTTGTTTTAAATTGGCCCCTTTGCCATCCTTTGTATTTTAGTTCGTATCTTTGAGTGCATGAGAAATTTCATGTATGTATAGCCTTCAGTAATAACCTTGCTTCTCTGAGACTTTTCATGTTTCTCCCATGATCCCGTTTACACTATCAATACAAGTAATTATTACTGTGTCTATAAAAAAAAAAAAAAGTTACTAGGAACCCCCACTCCAATAATCACTCTTTGAGTAATTAACCTTCAGCCCAGAGCTGCATAAATCAAAGCTTCTTAGGATGCTCTTCAACATCTTTACTTCAACTTCTAGAGGCTCACCAAAAATGAGTGTGGTACATATATATGTGATGACAAATAATTGGTATTTTGGATTAATTTAAACATATGAAATAATATGTGATGACAAATATCATTATTTGCTTATTTTAATTTGTTTATT
This sequence comes from Sarracenia flava, assembly GCA_035668175.1. Lineage (NCBI taxonomy): Eukaryota > Viridiplantae > Streptophyta > Magnoliopsida > Ericales > Sarraceniaceae > Sarracenia > Sarracenia flava. The sequence goes on from JAULLF010000017.1 coordinate 1,927,565, forward strand.
TTCATTTTTAGAGTTTTTCTCATAATTTAGTCAAACTATTATACTTTTGGACTATTCTCGTCAAGATGGGTGAGAAAAAGTAAACTTTTTTATTAAAATATAAAAAAATTAAAAAAGACAAAAATAAGCCTATGAACAACAAATTTCGAGTTCAAAAATTACGACAAAAAATTGAAGAAACAAATTGAGTTTTATTGATTTAATGGCATGATTACAATTTCTGATTAATTTCTAAACCAAAAAAAGATCATATGACTCTTCTCTTCAAACGTCGACTCGAGGGCTTGATAGCGTATTCCCGAATCAAACAATAAAATATTCTTCGAACTTAGTGGATTGAATGATGAAACCTGGTTGAGATTTAATTACAAGAGATATTCAGGGTTTTGAAACTTTATCTTTAGTGCTCTCTTGATTGCTTGAAATCTCTCAAGTATTATATGTAAAATCATGTCTCCATTTGGCAGAGGACACTCCTATTTATAAGAGTGTGAGAGCATGAGATTCAAGCTTTTAATAATTATCACTATTTTTAAAAAAGATAATCTTAAAATAGAAATAATTAGGATTAATTAAGTTTTCAACCCATTTTTTAATTGATTTAAAGTTTTAATCCCACTCCTTTTAATTTAAGAGTTTTACTCCTCTGATAATTTTTTAATGTCAAAAATACCCCTTATCTCTCTCTAACTCCATCCTCCTCCCGACTCCTCCTCATCTCTCTCACTCGATTAGGTTTCGCCGCCCCGTCCTCCTCCGACTCCTCACCTCGCCGTCGTCCTCCACCACCTCAGATCCGTCGACGCCGCGAATCCGCCATCGCCGCCATCGCTGCGTGCATCTGGACAGAGAT
>JAULLF010000017.1:2127478-2148644 GCA_035668175.1 Sarracenia flava
CAGTTTATCTCCGAAACCTGTTTAAACACAAAAACACTACAAAAACACGATATCAAATAACAAAAGGGGGCTAACTTTGTGTAACTTAACGGGTCTAAATCGTCACTTTTGAGTGCCGATCACCAGGGTAGGGGACTTAGATCCTCGTTGACCCGGACTCTCAAGTTCCAGTAGCCGAGCAAGATATCTACTGTGCCAATCGGCAGGGTAGGAGACTCAAATCCTCGTTGACCCGGACTCCCAAGTCCCAATAGTCGAGCAAGATATCTACTGTGCCGATCGGCATGGTAGGGGACTCATATCCTCGTTGACCTAGACTACCAAGTTCCAATAGCCGAGTAGAATATCTACTGTGCCAATCGACATGGTAGGGGGCTCAGATCCTCGTTGACCAAAACTCCAAGTCCTAGTAGCCGAGCAGAATATCTATTATGCTGATCGACAGGTAAGGGGACTCATATCCTCATTGACCCAGACTCCCAAGTCCCAGTAGCCAACTAGAATATCTAATGTGCTGATCGACAGGGTAGGGGAATTAGATCCTCTTTGACCCGGACTCCTATGTCCCAGTAGCCGAGTAAGATATCTACTGTACCGATCGACAGGGTAGGGAACTCAAAACCTCGTTGACCTGGACTCCTAAGTCCCAGTATCCGAGCAAGATATCTATTGTGCCGATCGGCAGGGTAGAAGACTCAGATCCTCGTTGACCTGGATTCCCAAGTCCTAGTAGCCAAGCATAATATCGACTTTACCGATCGGCTGGGTAGGGGACTCAGATCCTCGTTGATCCAAACTCCCAAGTCCTAGTAGCTGAGTAGAATATCTAATGTATAAATCGGCAGGGTAGGGGACTCAGATCCTCGTTGACCCGGACTCCCAAGTCCCAGTAGTCGAGCAAGATATCTACTGTGCCGATCGACAAGGTAGGGGACTCAGATCATTGTTGATCCAGACCTCAATAGCCGAGCAAGATATCTTCCGTGCTGATCGGTAGGGTAGGGCACTCAGATTCTTGTTGACCCGGACCCCAATAGCCGAGCAAGATATCTACTGTGCCGATCGATAGGGTAGAGGACTCAGATCCTCGTTGACCCAGACTCCCAAGTCTCAATAGCCAAACAGAATATTTACTGTGCTGATCAGTAGGGTAGGGGACTCAAATCCTCGTTGACCCAGACTCCCAAGTCCCAGTAGCCGAGCATAATATCTACTGTGTCGATCGACAGGGTAGGGGACTCAGATCCTCGTTGACCCGGACCCCCAAGTCTCAGTAGTCGAGCAAGATATCTACTTTATAGATCGAGAGGGTAGAGGACTCAGATCCTCGTTAACCCAGACTCCCAAGTCTCAGTAGCCGAGCATAATATCTACTGTGCCGATCGGTAGGGCAGGGGACTCAGATCCTCGTTGACCCAGACTCCCAAATCCCAATAGCCGAGTAGAATATCTACTGTGCCGATCGGTAGGTAGGGGACTCAAATCCTCGTTGACCCGGAGTCCCAAGTCCTAGCAGCCGAGCAGAATATCTACTGTGCTGATCGGTAGGGTAGAGGACTCAGATCCTCGTTGACCCGGACTCCGAAGTCCCAGTAGTTGAATAGAGAATCTACTGTGCCGGTCAGTGATGTAGGAGATGAGATCTCTTGTGACCCCGACTAAGGTCCCCACTGGAGTTAAAGCCGCACAGTTTATGAAAGACTTCTATGCCCAAGAGGCACGGATGCTCAGTCATTATATACTCGAGTTATCCCTTCTCAGTCCACATGATATTTCTATGCCCAAGATGCACAACTGCTTAGCTATGCCGATCACAATTTGCGATCCCTTTTCATTCATCCCTTCTCAGTCCACTCAGATCCTCGAGTCCTGTGTCAGTTTGGTTACGTGCAGACCGTCCCACAGCACTCGGATACCGATCGCAATTTGCATCGTGTGGATCAACGTGGTTGACCGGGTGAGGATTGGACACAGACCCATACCACTTGGGTCACATTATGGGACATGCGGATGGAGGACATTGTCGATGCCCTGTAGACAACTGTTCCGATGGACTACCACGATCCATAAATGCAGTTGTACCGTCAGGTGTCCCGGTTGCTACTTACAAATCCCATCCATGGACGGGCGTAAGGATACGTCGGAGGGGCTGGGGTCGTGACCGAGTTGGTAATCACTTATATAACTTTCCATTACTTATACAACTATTGTTTTATTACTTATTAACACTTATTATTACTTATATAACTTTCCATTACTTATTCCTCATATAACTTAGTCATTAACACTTACTATCATTTTCTTCATTGTACTAACTTTCCATTACTATATATAACTAATGTTTGCATTCAATTATAGGAACGGTATGCTGTTGACACGTACCGCTTGACACATGATTGGGTACGACACATACGTCATTTCATCTTGAGTTCACCACATTCTAGTAGCTACGCACGAGAGCGTATACAACACTCATAAATACCGACAGACAGCATCGTGTGCCGCCAGCAGATATGCCCAGTACGTCTTCATAGCTGCTGCATAGGGCTCCTTCCATCGGGCCGCCATCCACACCATTCGAAACTTCGATTGCTAGGACTCGGTTGGAGTTCTCCTCTCCTATAGGCGGTCATACTTTCGACATTCCCTCTAGCGACGAGCCGTACATTGATCATCGCGGCATCCCCGATTTGACGGAGGCTATGAGGCACACTTAATCACGGGCCGCACAGCGCCCACTGGCGTCAGTTCATGGTCAGGGTAGAGGACATGGGTGCCATGGAGGTAGAGCTCGTGACGTAGACAATTCCACCGTGCCAGAGACGCAGCACCCGATGCCATCCGTCCCACATACAGCGGCCACCTCTGGTCATGCCGTGCCACTGGCCAGTGTTAGCGATCCCTCGACATCCAAGTTCCTCGACTTACAGCTCCCTCCATTAGCACGAGTACATGATATCATATATGGAGGGGAGAAGGCTCGTACTGACACTATTGTGCCCGATCTGATGGAGCCTGTTAAGCATACTTTATCACGAATGACGTAGGGCCCACCAGTGCCACATTGTCTTCGGGGCAGAGGGTGTAGGCATGACATATGTCAAGTTGGTCACGTAGACATGCCCATCATGCCAGAGACATAGCACCCGATGGTAGCTACCACACATATAGTGGCCGCATCTGGTCTTGCCGTGCCTCTCGCCAGTGTTAGCGATCCCTCGATATCCATTGCGCCCGATGATGCACGTGAGGTGTCTAGGCAGTACATCCGGCGGAGGAGCCAGAGACCAAGAGTGCCCCCACGCGGATGTAGGACGTAGTTCCACGGTTCATTTTTGGTATATTTGTACGTATTGGTTGTTTTCCATTGTCCTGCTTTCCTGTATTGTATTATTTATTTGTTTTGCTAATGTCAAAACTTATATGCTTTCCACTAGATTTTGGAGGTAGAGGAAGCGATTTTAGAGGTTTCTGTTAGTCGTTAAAGGTTTCCAATGGTGTCAAAGATATGCATGCATATTACTTTTGATTTAGAGTATTGAAGTATTCAGATATGCTCTGTGCTAATTAATTAATTTAAGGGTTGCAATTTTTTACATATCTTCCTGAAATTAACTTTATCATGCTTGCACATAGCATTTATCTTTTGTCTATTATCCTGATATTTGGGTCAGTCCATGTTAACATTTTTTAGGTTAAGCGGGAAAAAACTTGAAGACTAAAGCACATGCGGGAAAGGCATCAGCTATTGGATGTTCTACATATTTCGTTGTTCTTTTCCCTTTGAATGAATGTATAAAAATTTGTATTTCGGTTTGTATTTATGGATGACTGTATGGCCATAAGACCATTTTTCCATTCAGTTGCATGCATGTGAGATACTGTTGGGTAAGTAACTTTTGTTTCATTAGTTGGGTGTGAAGTAGTTTGGTAGATGTCGTTAATCGGCTTTATTACTACATAGAATAGCTTTATTGTACCGTGGACCCACTTTATTGTTGCGTAGTATAGTATAGTTTTGATGCCTTGGATGAGCTTATGTTGTAGTTATTAGGTCCCTTGGAAGGGCTTACATTATGGTTGTTGATGCCTTTGATGCGCCTATATTATTATTGGTTTGTTACTTTTCTGTTTACATGTCATATTTTGGCTTGACGTTAATCCAAAAACATGGGAAACTGTGGCAAAATTTTCTAAAAAGAGTTAGAATATTTTTCAATATTTTTAGTAATTTATAAAGGAAAATGACTTTTGTCTATTTTAAATAGATAACTGCTCACACACAGGTAAATACATAAGCACTGCACACACACGGGTAAATTTAAACAAGCATTGCACACACACTGGGAAATTAAAACAACCACATTAAAAATGCTTGCAGAAGACTAATCATGTGATATTTGTGGTGTGATACCACACATATGGCGCTGAGTGACTACGTAGTCGGTGGTTGAGGGTTATAGCTGTCAAAGTCATCTTTGTTTTTAGGCCATGCAATGGAATCTGCATGTTCGGGAAACAATCTCCACCACATAAACTTTTTTATTGTGGAAAATTCGGGTTTGCGTCTTCCAGTAATTTCTCGGTAGCGAAGCTCCCTGTTGAACTCAATTTTTCCTGCTTATTAGTCCCGAAGGTCCTCATAACTTACTATCTTTCCCCTGTAGCTGATTGGTTATGAAATTTAGCCGGAATGAACACATTGATGTGAAAATGTATGAAAATAACTAACTGATTACTAACATTTTATATCGAAAAAGTTTAATATTTAAATTTCATAAAAACTAGAATGAATTATAAAAGAATTAAATAACTGTTAGTCTAAAAGTTTTTCAATCAAGCCTTTATTTAGTTTTGACGTGTAACAATCAGGGTTTAGGGTGACGTAGACATACCCATCATGTTGTGCCAGAGGACGTAGGCGTGGCAGAGGTCAAGCTGGTGACGTAGACATACCCATCATGCCGGAGACGCAGCACCCAACGCCAGCTGCCAAACATACAGTGGCCGCCTCTTGTCCTGTCGTGCCCCTAGCCAGTGTCAACGATCCCTCGACATCTGTTGTGCCCGATGATGCACGTGAGGTGTCCAGGCAGTACATCCGACGGAGGAGCCGGAGACCGAGAGTGCCCCCACGCGGATGCGGGATGTAGTTCCGCGGTTCGTTTTTGGTATAAAGCTCTAGGGCCAAATTGAATGACTGTAGCTTCCTTTTGGCCAATGCTGGGGAGCAGTAATAGAGGAGGTCATGAGAGTGATGCACGGTATGCACCCCTTTCATCAACATTCTATCATGAAAAAAGTTTGAAAGCCTTCTTTAATGCATTGATTCCTAAAAAATTGAAGAGTGGATTTATATTAGGGATTTTAAAATATTAACTTTCTTGGTGAGGCTTTATGAATCATTGTTAAAAATTGTTTGAAATGGGTGTTGATTACAGTGATGCAATTTTGTTAAAGGTCGCCAAATCTGAAATGCAATTTTGGTTGCAAATGAATGGGTTGATTATAGTTGAAATTGGGGGCTTCAGATCTTTTGTAAACTAGATGTTGAGAAGGCTTACAATGACGTCAGATGGGACTCCTTGTTTTCTGATATGTAAAAGATGAATTTTAGAGCCAAGTGGATTCGATGAATCCATTTATGTACTTTTTGCATCATGGTGTTCCTGACCATCCACTCTATTTTTATAACTACAGCTTCCTTGTCGGTGTTAGTTAATGGATCTCTAACTGGGTCTTTTAGCTATGGATTAAGACAAGGAAATCCTCGCTTCCCATTTCTTTTGATTCTTGTGATGGATGTTTTGAGTAAGCTAGTGAGCACGTTGGTGTAAGAAGGTTGTGTAGAGGGGTTTTAAGGTGGGCCTGGCGGATTGATGCGTTTCATATATCTTATATACTAATTACCGATTGATTATTTGTGGGACAGTTCCGATGCAGTATGGGTTGCTTTCGTTGTATTTTGTTGTGTTTATAGACAATGTTGGGTCTAAAAGTTAATTTGAAAAAGATAGGGTTGATCCTATTTGGTGATGTTCCTCATGTAGAGTATTTGGCATCGATTTTGGGGTATGAGCTGTGTTTTCTCCCAGCTTCTTAGTTCGGGTTCCCTTTGGATTCTACCTATAAGGCAAAAGACGCATGGAATGGTGTGGTGGAGCGTTTTCAAAAGAAACTAGTGGGATGGGAAAGGCAATATCTTTCTACGATTGGGAAAATTATTCTGATTAAGTGCACCTTATCGAGCCTCCCAACCTACTTTATGCTCTTACCATTCTAGTTTCAGTGGTGGAAAAATTGGAAAAGCTTCAGTTGGATTTTCTATAGGGTAGAATGGGAAGGAGTTTAAATATCACTTAGTTGATTAGGATATAGTTTGTACAGCGATTAGAGAAGGGGACCTTAAGTTCGTAGGAAAACCATTTTTTAACCGAGCCATTTTGGGCAAATGGCTTTGGAGGTTTGCCCGCGAATGGGAGTGAGGCTTTGGAGACCCCGGAGGGGGGGATTGGATGCTAAGGAAAGTGTTAATGGGTTGGATGCTAAGGAAAGTGTTAATGGGTGCAGATTCGAGTCCAAGTCATTTTATGGGATTTTGGTTATTACTTTCAGGGCTGCCTTTCCTTGTGAGAGTATATGGAAGATAGGGTGTCACGACCCACTCTCGTGCGGTGGCATACTCGACCGGTTATTTAATCTAAACCTACCCAAGGCCTATTAAAACTAGTTTAAGGATTTTCAGCATAACTTTAATTAAATTATAAAATAGCAGAAACGAGAAATTTATATGCATCACCAGGGCTGAACTAAAAGTTGTGCCATGTACATAAACATTGACATTCCAAAATTATCTGATTACAAAATTCACGAGCTTTAATTAGTAGCTCGAACAAAATATTTGTTTAGAAGTTCAAGATCCAAAAGCAACAAACAACTCCTTGTTGATGAGGTTGGCTTTAGAAAATGCCAATTTAAATTTGAGTAACAAAGGCCCAACCCTACCCAAACTGTTTTGGGCGGGCTTTATCTCATTGGTTAATGATTCGGGTCGGGGGCAGATGTGTAAAAAGAATACCAGCAGCGGGGGTGGGGCAGGGTCAGCTATTAACACATCCGGTATGAATCTTCCTGTTGGTTTGCTTCCATAAATAAATTATATAAAAGTGAATTTAAAATATATTATATCATTTTTGTAGTACTTTATTAAAGAGGACATATGCTGCCCACTAAGCCCATCCATAACCACTAACAAAAGTGAAAAGTCACAATACAAAGCACTAAAAGCTCGAAGTTGCAAACCGTAGTGTTGCCACGTCTGCAGTACTTCTTCGTCTTCATGAACGAGTGATTCACTTATGCCTTTCTGCGCTTTACTTCTGTCATTCTGGCTTCATTTCGTCTTCGTCTTTGGGTTTCCCGCGGTCGCAGGATTCATGGGGTCCCCAATCGGGGGGCAGTGGCAGGGGTAAAAAAATCATATCGGAAGTGGGAGCAAGGGTAGGTGTAGGTGCAGATAACCGCAAAAAAAATTGCCCTGAGGTCATCCATAGCTGGCTTGCTATTATCCTGAAATGGTGTCATAACAACATAAGCTAAAACTTGTATGAGTAGAAGAATATCAAAATCACAAGTTTATATAAAACGTGTAAATAAATTGATGATGCATTTACGAAAGTACTACAAGTAATAACTTTCATTGTTTTCAACTATGGTTTAAGCTAATTTTCTATTGTAACCAAGTAATCAACTTATCAAATATGTTGGTTCGCTACAAGTAACAACTAGAACTATTTTCAACTATAAATGACACAATACCAAATATTTCACTAAATTTATCAAATTTGATGAAAGAATTGTACTTTTGTACATATTAATGACTTCTCTTTTAAAATTTTTTTTAAGACTACCAATTTTAGATATCAAAACTTCTAATTATTTTAAAAATAAAGTTCTAATAAGCATATTAGGTCTTATTGTTCACAGTTTCTTTCTGGTATGAAGAATATGAAAATGCTCGCTTATTATTTGAGAGGGTAAAATATAAATATTTTTGCAATGTGATAAATCAATTAGTTATTCTTTCTATGTATACATTTTGTCCATTGATACGCGTCTCAGCCATGTTTTGCCCTGTTTTTCCTCCCCTGAAAATACTGTTTCAACATGTTCGTATCATTTCGTATCCGTGTCTCGTGTTCGTACCATTTCATATTCCTGTCCCTGCTTCCATGTCCATTCTTTTCAAGAGAAGTGTTCCCCGGAAGAGGCAACTAGGTAAATGAAAGGATTATAGAGAAGAGAGAGCATAGAAAAGGTGGGGAGGATGTCTTTTAAATTTAATTAGTAGTTTCTTTTGTAATTGAAGCTGCACAAGTTTTAGATGAAGGTTGGCCTGTTCTCTAGGCTTTATGAATCCCTCAATACCTAAACTTTCTTATTCAGAAGTCAAGTTGCTGCATGATTAATTTTAAAATTCCTGAAGTAAGCAATTACTAACACATCAATTGCTATATCAATTTCTCTTGAGTCATGCATCTCCAAGTGTGCATCAAACAAAAATAGTTGGTTTCTTTTATAATTATCAATTTTGTTTTCTTCCTATGTGATTGTAATTGTCTTTTTTTTTTAATAAGTTCGGTACTATAGTTATGTGAGGTCTTATGTTTGTCGCCCATGGTTTTTGCTGATTTTTTGATTTCCAATTTGGGAGCCTCAACATTGGTTTGTAGTTATCAAAAGAAAAGAAGTCTCAACATTAGATTATTCACTACACTCCAAATAGAAAAATGTTTCTTTTAATTGGTTTGTGCATGTTAAGGCAAGTCAGAGAGCATCTAGTCCTTTAGAACCTACAACGCCTTAATACCTAGCTTTGGTCATACACTCGTCGTTGATCTATGCTAACCGTACAGTGTTATTTATACATGCACATTTCATAATAAATATTGCAATTATTATGGGTTATGGAGTCTAAAATAACTTGACTTGTTTACTTTTCATGTAACACTCTCATGAGTTATTGAATTAATAAATATGTATCCTTATTTTGAGATAATGAAGAATGGGTGATAATGGGATGAAAGGAAAAACAAGAGAGAGAAAATTAAAGAGCTAAATTCCAATTATAAAGAAGGATAACAAGGCCGAGAGAAATAGAGAAGAGAAAACAATAAGACAAGATTGGAATGGAGAAGACAAGGGAAGAGAATCATAATTGCATTACACAGAAGTAGAAGCAAAAGCAAGGGGTGGGAGTGGGGGCACATAGAAGATCAGATTGAGAGCACATATTAGAGCATTCAAATATTGTGTTAATATAGAAATATGTTTTTAAGGGATCTGAAAGGGTTTGCAGAGTGTGCTATTAAACATAATATCATATTATACTACTTATATTTATATGTGAATAAATGTTGAAGGTTGATATTAGCTGCAAATTATTTTTTTAATTATGAATAAAAAGTACGAAGTATTATAATAAGTTTTGAGGGTTGTTTTATAGGTTTCTTCCTAATTAGGAGTGAGATTCTTTGTTGATAGAAGTGAGGTTCCAATAATATTTTCACCTGGAATTGACAAATCCATGCTCTAGTTGATTCGTCATCATAGAGAGGTCTATGCCATTAAGTCAATAATAGATAGGTTGGGGCATATTTTTAGATAAAACGTATGGGTTCCAAGGAAGAGGTATAAATGAAACGGTTAGGGATAAGATAGTTAAAATAGAAAACAGAACCTGGGGAGTGGTGAACACCGTTCGAGTTAATCATTAATTTCATTTATTAGTGGAGGCTGAGATGAAGATGCCCTGAGTTTTGTAGGCTTTATGAAGCCCGTAACAAGCAAAAACATTCCAAGTCCATGGAAACTCCCTTGGAAGTCAAATTAGTTGGAATTAATTTAGAGATTCCTAAATGAACAAATTACCAACATATCAATAGACATATGAACTAAGCGATCGTAATCGAACAAATTACCAACATATCGATAGACATATGAACTAAGCGATCGTAATCATCTTCATCTATAAAATAAGCGACTGTAATCAGTTTCTCTTATTATGATTATTATTAATGTTCTCTTCCTAAGCGGTTGTAATCGTCATCATCTATTTTGAAGTTAAGTACTGTAGTTATTCAAGGTCTTGTTTTTATGTCTTTGGCTTTGGATAGCCTTATCATTTGTTGGTATATGATTCTTGCTGATTTGTAGATTGCCACTTTGGGAGCCTCAACATTAGTTTATGACTTATCCAATTAAAAAGGCCTTAAGAATAGTTTATTCATTGGTCACCAAATAAAAGTGCTTCTTCTTCGTTTTTTTAATTTTATTTTATGCTTTTGATAACATAGTTATAAAGTGGGCTGGGTGATCCCTGCTAATGCAAATCAAAGAGCTTCTATTCCTGAAAACTGCAATTCCTTCATACCTATATTTGGATTTGGTTATACATCCTTAATTGTCTTTGCTTAATGTACAATATACAATGTTATTTAGTACTTGCATGTATCACAATCAATACAGTAAGCTTTGTACCTTTTCTCTGTACATGCAAATCAGGGTGCATCTATTCCTATAGAACCTGCAATGCCTTGTTACGTAGGTTTGGTTTGTACATTCTTAATCGCACTTTATTGAAATGTACAGTGTCGTTCATTTAAATGTATCAGTATCATAGTCAGTTAATACTGCCACTTTGTGTCAAAATAATATGTTTAGTTTTTGCTTTATGTATCCAATATTTGCCACCCAAACCGCATAAAACGAAAACAAACAAACAAACTGAACCCCGTTCTCGGTTTCTGTTCTTCCTTCCCGTCTGTGGGTTTACGTATGATAGGTGGTAGGGAGATTGTCTAGAATTATTCCCCCTTCTCGGTTTCTGTTGTTCATGTTTAGCTGGAGATTAAAGTTGTGTTTACCAGGACAAAGAAGGTATCCCGCCAGATCAACAGAGATTGATTTTTGCGAGCAAACAATTGGAAGATGGACGAACCCTGGCAGATTACAACATCCAGAAGGAGTCAACACTTCATTTGGTTTTGAGGCTTAGGGGTGGAACTATGATTAAGGCGAAGACTCTCACCGGGAAAGAGATTGAAATTGATATTGAACCAACTGATACCATTGACCGGATCAAGGAAAGGGTTGAAGAGAAAGAAGGAATTCCTCCAGTTCAGCAAAGGTTTGTATTAGTATTACCATCTCTTAGACTTGATTGTACTTCAATGCTGTCTTTGGATGATCCATTTCAACAAGGTTCCCCCTCCCCCCTTGTGTTATTCTTGAAGAATGTTGGTTGTTTCAGTTCTAATGTATCCACTCTTTGACTTTTATAGGCTCATTTATGCTGGAAAGCAGCTTGCAGATGACAAAACAGCTAAGGATTATAATATCGAGGGTGGTTCTGTACTTCATCTTGTGCTTGCACTAAGGGGTGGGTGGTAATCTCTAAATAATAAATGTTTCTTGAGAGACCTTAGTTTTGCAGGAAAACTTGTGGTAAAAGAAAACTTGTGGGGAAACAAGAAAACTTGTGGTAAAAGATATTCTAATCTATATACCCAAACATAATATTGCCGTTTGTTTGCTTCGGTATGTGCCATTATCCTTGTGAATTGATTTTATATCTGCATGTTTCGTCACCTTTCAGTTTAACTGTTTCTTGGGACCGGTTGAACTTGTTTTCGTTAAATGTCTCATTGCTCTTGAATGAGGTTTGAGTGCGCCCATTTGGGTAATTAGGATTGCAAAATTTGAATGGATCATTTTTCATAGAGTTTAATTTTGTTTATTCACCTATCGAGTTTGGTGGATATTACTCAAGATCTAAACCGTAGAACCCACATTATTTTAGGCAGTAGATTCCACAGTTTAAACTAATAACAAAGTAGGTATTGTTCATCTATCTAACATGGTAGTATTTGAAATAACAAGGTAGTATTTTTTAAAAACAAGGAAAGGGTATTTATAATTTGTGGAAAATATTACGTTATCTTTGTGGATTATGGTATTTAAAATGATCTTATTTAAAAATTCCTGTATATCTTGTAATTCCTTTTTTTTTAAAGAAGGAAAATCTGCCTCAGAATTTTCTCTAGTCGCATGAACAATGGGATGGTTGAGTGATCCAGCTTTTTTATTTTTATTTTTATCTCTTACAGAAAATAATCTAAGTAATATATCCATCTGGACTAGTGTTAAAATAATTACTAAATGCAAAAACTTATCTTATAAAAAAAGTTCTGCTAAACCGCAGTAATCCCTTTTGGTTCACAATTTTGAATCAACATACTAGAATCTTATCGTACCTAAATACCAGTTTTAAAAACAGTTTTTGCCAAAAATAAAAAGTTATAAAAAAGTTGTAAGGTTTTTGTTATATTCCTAACATTGTTGTTTATAAATACTCTATAATTTTATTTTTTTTGGAAATCCCATCGATTTCTTTATTAATTGTGTTTGGACTAAATTTTTTTTAAAAAAATATTTTTGGTTTTTTTGTAAAAAATGTGTAAAAAATCAACTAATTATAATGATAAGCTTTTTAAAATATTATTAAGCAAAAAACTTTCAAAAAAATTGCTTGGCCAAACATAGGCTCAATAGTATAATATATTAAGTATTATTTCAAGTTTATTATTATTTTCTAAAATATTCTATATATAATTCTCAAAAGCAATTTTATTTAATTATTTTTAATGGGATATCTAATTAACATGAAAGCATTCACACTTATTATCTAATGTTTTTTTACTAATAAATTAACATTAAATAATTTTAGTGTCCTCCCTCCATGCTATATTTTAAGTTTAAATTGGCGTAAATAAAACAAGATTAAAAATAACCATCTCTAATTATGACAAGGGAGATTCATCATCCAATGTATGGTAGAGAAGAATTGGAATAAATGAGAGGAGACTGAATAGTTTGATTCCATGCGGACCAAGCACAACTTGCTATTATGAGGAGGTTTCTTAAGGATTAATTTTTTGTGTTCTAACAAAAACTTAAATAGATGGTGAGTACAAAGTGAAGTCCGGTGATTAAAACTGTTATATCAGTATATTTACACAATGTGTATAATTGTTGAATATATTTCAAACTGTTGAGAAAAACGTGTCAAACAAAGGTTTGGCAGAAAACGTCATGAATGGCCAAACCATCACGGTGACAACATAGTACTGCATAGTAACCCAATTCCTCCTATAAAAGGACGTCAAATTCATTTCATTTTGTATCTCTCTCTGAACTGAATTCTCTTGTAACATCATAAAAATTACTATTTATAAAATACATAATCGTGATCCTGAAGATAATTAGAAATATATATTGTGATCCTAAAGATCACCTGTAATATATAACGTGATCCTGAAGATCACTAATAATATTGTTCCTGAAGGACAAGTTATTTTTCATCTTTAAGCATTTCTCTTTATTTATTTATTATAAAGTTATGGTATTTTATTCTCTTTTACAGCACGTTATTAGCACGAAACTCTCACCAAGCAAAAAAAAGATACACAAGGTAATATTATATATTTCATATATTCGAGTTGCATACCAATTTTGTCACACCCCGAAAATAGAAAGTGTGACTGGCCGCGTATTATGGACCGGAGTCCATCATACACGTAAGTCTTAACATAAAACACAACGAAAATATCGTGAATTTTTTTTATAAACAAGAAAACCCAAAGAAATTATCTTGGGGCATAAATTTGCCTTCCATATTTATTACAGCAATCACAGTTAAAAAATCAACTTATTATAAAGTACTAAAAATGCAACTACAAATGCATCATAATCCGAATTCCGTCCTTAGTCCATCTGTCCTGCATTATTTTGCTTTGAAAATTTTTTGTGGCATCAACCACGTTTGCAGTGAGTGGCAACATGTATATTATATATAATTTTTAAAATGCAGAAATAAAATAATCTAAGTAGAACATACATGACATGATAATATTTTTACAATAAAGTACACATTTTTTTAATAAAAATTTTGAGTTTTCATCAGTTTATAAAAGTCCATATAATCCATTTTCTTTTCTTATCTTTTTTTTTTCAATGTTACAACATTTCAACAATTTTCACCATATATCGAAATAAGGGTACCAGGACAACAAATTTTTAAAAAATACTGGGTGTGTTGGTTTTTAGATTTTACCCCTCTTTTGTCTCTTGTCCTCGCTTGTTAGATCCCTTTACAAAATCTGCAAGATTTGTAGAATACATTGTGGAGTTAAGCAAGTACCAACACTTGAAAAAAAAAAGATGAGAGATAGAGGAAGAAGAATTGGATGAGTTGGTAACCACCGAGAGTGGGTTATATTTTAATGATTTTATATTTTTAACATTTTACTTATTAGTTAGAAAGACATTTACGTTAGTATAGATATATAAATGTATATATATATATACACATAATATATACAATGCATGTATATATATAATTGCAATGCATGTATACTGACAGTTGAACCGATCATCAGCAATCAGAGCAAATAAAAATAGTAAGCACAGTTAAAAGTACAATTAATTATAACTATTAAATAAAAAATGTGAGTCTTAGCTCAAGTGACAGTGGAGTTATTATGACACATCTACCAATCATGGTTCGAGCCCTCGGACCCCCCTCCCCATATCTCATTTGCTTATCAAAAAAAAAAGTATAACTATTAAATACAAGTATTGAATCTATTTTGGGGGTTTAATTTTATAATTATATAATTCAACAGCCGAAATATATTATATATATAACTATAATTACATTCAATGATTTAGACGGCTTAATCGACCATCAATAATGAAAACAACAAATAAATCGATAAGTACAATTAAAGCATCATATAGATAATGAATAGAATTTATGCGGTTTAACTAGTCATGGATATATATGTATATATATATATATATATATATATATAGTCATTAAGAAAAGAAAACTAAAGCAGAGCGTACCTACGGGATTAAACCCGTTATTGGTATTCATACCTTAGATTTAAAATTAAAATAAAACTGACATGAGCTGCAAATAAAATTAAAAAACATATATATAAAAAAGCGAGCCAAATTTCTAAAGTTTAGCTCAAACAGAGATTATTATGCTTGGGATAACTTTTGAGATTTATTTAAAAATAACACTTTTTTTCTTATTTTGTTTTGTTTTGTTCAATATTAATTTTAAAAGCATAACTATTAACCAAATAAATGCTTTATTTATTTTGTTAGGGTTTTAGTCTTAAGAAAATAAAATCTTTTTTCCATACTATTACGTGTATTGTAGACGGTTAAATCGGTCATCAATAATAATAATAATAATAATAATAATAATAATAATAGCGCAATTAATTAAACCTTAAACCCTAAAATATCAAAATAAAATGAGCTGCACAAAAAAAAAAAACCCCCCATGTATGAAAAACCTCAAATGAAGCAGTTAACTTCTCCAATACGATTTTCAAATGAGGTCGCCCTTGCTTTTATAGGCAGTGAAGCGCCTGTTCCATTATTAAAAATTTTGCATGAGAAGCGCGGGGCGACAACGGGTTTGTACTAAAAACGCCAATTGAATTGACGTTTTCTATGAAAATTATTGAAAGCACAATTTTAAATGACGTGTTCATAACAAAATAAGAAAAGCGCCATTTTGATTGATGCTATCCGCACATAATTATGAAAACGACATTTTAATTGACGTTATCCTCACAAAATCTTAAAAGCATCAATTGTAAGAACGTTTTCTTTTGAAAAATAAAAAAATTGTATAGTTAGCTTCGAAAAAACAATAACCACTGAGAGCGTCAATCGAAATAGTGCTTTCACGTAAAATGAGAATAAAATTTTAAATCCCTCATTTCCATCATTAAGTGCAAAATCTCTCTTATAGGAGAAAAAACACCCTAGATTTGTCTTTGGATAGGGCTATGCAAAAAATTGTCTAATCTGCCCAATCGTTTTACAATCATCTGCTCTGCACCGTCCCGTTAATCATGCAAATTAATTTTTATGCAAATTGAATAGTTTATATATAAAAATTAACAAATTGGATTGGATGACGGGTTGGATCATTCAACCCGCCTCCAACCGACCCGTCCGCCCAAACAATGTTTTGCAGCGATCAGCATTACTGATTAGGGCATATCGCATACGCCCCATTCACTTTTCTCAGTTCGCGCTTGACTCTCTCTCTCTCTCGCCAGTCGCCCCATTCACTCTCAGTTCTCGCTCGACTCTCTCTCGCTCCCACGACCACGACTGAGGACTCCCTCACCTTCCTCACCGGCGAGTCGGCGACAGCCACCGAACGTCGACGCCGTTTCGCCGAACGTATTGTTCACAGGTTCTTGTTCTCTCTCTCTCTCTCTCTCTCTCTCTCTCTCTCTCTCTCCTACACGAGTCGTATATACGTCTACACGACCATGGATTTGTGAAGATTGAAGATTGATTTTTGAAGATTGAAGATGGATTTTTGATGTTCCTGATTGGGTTTTCTGATTTGGGTATTTTCTATTTTGTAGAGTACGCTATTGAAATGAAGCTATACTAGCGGTAATTGAATAGTTTTATCTTTTGGGTTCTCTTTTCCCGCTCTGGCATTTGGGGTTGTTGTAAAAGAATCACTGAAAGATAAGGTTAAAAAAAGGAGCTCTTAGTTGTATTGGGTTTGATGAGTTTTAGAAGTATTCATTGAATTATAGTGTCGGCATGAGTCCAGCTTTACTTCCTAAACATGTAGCCGCAGTGATAAAATATCAGAAAGACGCACTGAGGGCACTAGAAATGTTCAATTCGGTTAAAAAAGAAGAAGGGTTCAGGCATAATTTATTATCATATAAATGCATGATTGAAAAGCTTGGTTTTCATGGGGAGTTTAAGGCAATGGAAGAAGTCCTTGCAGAAATGAGAACGAATATAGACAATTGTTTGTTGGAAGGAGTGTATATTGGAGCAATGAGAAATTATGGTAGAAAACGGAAGGTTCAAGAAGCTGTCAATGTGTTTGAGAGAATGGATTTTTACAATTGCGAGCCATCTGTTCAATCATACAATGCAATCATGAATATCTTGATCGTATACGGTTATTTCAATCAAGCCCACAAAGTGTATATGAGAATGAGAGATAAAGGGATTATTCCTGATGCGTATACCTTCACAATTAGAATAAAATCCTTTTGCAAGACGAGTAGGCCACATGCTGCTTTGAGGCTCCTCAAGAGCATGCCTTCCCATGGGTGTGAACTTAATGCAGTTACATATTGCACAGTAGTAGGTGGATTGTATGAAGAGAATCTCCAAGTTGACGCATATGAACTGTTTGATGAAATGCTCAGGATTGGACTTTGTCCCAATATTACCACATTTAATAAGCTTATGCACACACTTAATAAGAAGGGTGATGTCCAAGAAAGTGAAAGGCTTCTAAACAAGGTTCTGAAAAGGGGACTGCCACCTAATTTGTTTACCTTCAATATTCTCATTCAAGGCCTCTGTAGAAAAGGACTGCTCAGTGAGGCTTCTAGCATGGTGGAAAGTGTTGCAAGGGAAGGTTTAAGTCCTGATGTTGTCACCTATAACACCCTTATATGTGGTTTGTCCAAGAAGTTTAGGGTTACAGAAGCTGAGAGCTATTTGCAAAAAATGGTGAATGACGGGTTGGAGCCAGATCCTTTCACTTACAATTCCATAATTGATGGATATTGCAAACTGGGTATGGTACAAAATGCATATAAGACTCTTAATGATGCAGTTTTCAAGGGGTTTGTGCCAGATGAATTTACATATTGCTCCCTAATTAATGGGTTGTGCCAGGATGGTGACATAGGTAGGGCAATGAGTGTATTTAATGAGGCACAAAGGAAAGGCTTGAAGCCTAATAGTATTATCTACAACACATTAATTAAAGGGTTATCCAAACAGGGACTAATCTTAGAAGCCTTGGAGCTGATGAATGAAATGCCAGAAAATTGTGGCCAACCTGGTATATGGACTTACAATTTAGTTATAAATGGGTTGTGCAAGATGGGTTGTTTAGTTGATGCCAATTATCTCATGAGTGATGCAATTGCCAAAGGGTTCCTTCCTGATATTTTTACCTTCAACACACTGATTAACAGTTATTGTAAACAGTCAAAGATGGACGTAGCAATTGAGATACTCAACAGCATGTGGGACCATAATGTTATTCCTGACGTGATAACATATAACTCGGTGTTAAATGGCCTCTGTAAAACTACAAAATCTGATGATGTTATGGAAACTTTCATGGCTATGGTGGAGAAGGGATGTGTTCCTAACATTGTCACATATAATATACTCATGGAAAGCTTGTGCAAAGCTCGAAAATTAGTAGAAGCTTTGAGCTTGCTTGAGGAAATGGAGAACATGGGTCTGACTCCAGATGTTGTTAATTTTGGCACATTGATCAACGGTTTTTATGAGAATGGGGACGTGGATGGAGCCTACCAACTATTTAGAAGAATGGAGCAACAATATAAACTTTTGCATACGACATCAACATACAATATTATGATCAATGCGTTTTCTGAGAAACTTCATTTGGGTATGTCACAAAAGATATTTCATGAGATGATCGGCAATGGCTGCCCCCCGAATAACTACACTTACCGTGTCATGATTGATGGCTTCTGCAAAGCAGATAATGTTGATTCTGGGTATAATTTTCTTCTCGAGAAGATTGAGAAGGGGTTCGTTCCAACATTGACAACCTTTGGGCGTGTAATAAATTGCCTGTGTCTGAAGCATCGAGTACATGAGGCGGTCAGTTTAGTACACCTTATGGTGCGCAAGGGTATCGTCCCAAATACTGTGAATACAATATTTGAGGCTGACAAAAAGGAGGTAGCAGCACCTAAGATTGTTGTGTAAAACTTGTTGAAGAAGAGTCATATAACTTATTGTGCATATGAAATTCTATATGATGGCATTAGAGACAAGAAGTTGCTGAAGAAAAAGCTTTCAAAGAAGCTGTTCACATGAAATCTGAAGATATTTAAGGTATATCAAGTACAAAGCCATCGGATATTGAGCTCCAGTGACATCTGATGAGACCTCTCATTGCTTCTGATTAAGGTACCAAGATATTATTTTTTTGCCTGTTAGTGCATTTCGGTACCATATTGATATCATTCTCGATGAAGGTCCATGATAAAATCTTCATTTCGGTTGATATATGTGTGCCATCTATCAGAGAATGATGAAGATTTGTAGGTATTTCGTACTGAGATCTGCCCCTTTTGGTCCAAATAATGAAGAAAGAGGATGAGATGCAGAGGCAGAAGGGGATTTGGGTGGATGAGGAAAGAAGTGCAGAGATGGATTATTCAGGGGGGTGATGGGGGGATGTTGTGTAGTTATCAAACTGGAATAATTGATGCCATTGTATTGGCAAATCATCTTTAATCATTCTCCTAATTTGAAGGGTAAACATGCTTAGACCTGTCTTTTCTGCACGAGAAGTGATGGTTGATTTTGTTTTATGCATTACAGCAGACCTGCACTAGTTGTGTTGTATTGGACAACCTGTTGTTGGGTGTGCCTACAGCAGACCTGTAGCATTGTTATATTTTTATGCCTTAAACAAACGGTCTGTGATGGGTTTCATATTTGATTGGGTTTGGCTGTGTGGTCCCCTCTATGAGAGTGTTCCCTTGAGAAGTCTAAAGGGTTTGATGAGCTATATTGTAATATCTTCCTACCTTGATAATAAAACGCTTACCAGAAAAGGTTGTTTAATGTGTTTGGATATTGATTTTCGTAAACAACTTTAGACGAAAGTAATCAAAATTGATTTTTCTTTGATATATTGGTTGGGTCCTATCTTGTTGGCTTTTAAGCCAAATGTGGTGTGATGGTGGGTACATGTATGATATGAATTGTTCCACATTCCAATTACGAATTATGACCTTGAATGGAGTCCGTATAGATGCTGGCTGAGTTCAGTAAATGATTTAGAATTTGGAATAGCAAAATCCTGTAACGATATTAAATGGACAAAACGAAGTGCATTGTACGCAACTTAATATGTGGAAATAGAACTATAGCAAGTGGATCGGAGTGGCACAGCGGAAGCGTGGTGGACCAATAACCCACCCGGCCCACAACACTATAATATATGTGTTGATATTATATGAAAAGTGGAATGGAATTATGTGTATGGAAATGTGAAATTAAAATGTTACGTAAACTACGACATGAATGTGAATGATTTTGATGGAGGGAAAAACATGAAATTTACACTGGCTGATGAAGAAGTATAGTTTGAACTTAAATTGAACGATTGAATTGTTACACACATATCGCTAGCTACTAAACGGCTTCCTTAGTCAAGAAATGGTTATTAAACGAGATTTTAGTGATAACAACGAATTAGTGGCTAGCTACGAATTGAGATTGCCATTGTGAGAACTAGGCATTTGTTTCTCTAGGGAAAACAGTTCCAAAACCTCAGCTTTTGCAGCAAGAGATTGAGGATAAAATAAGTAGTTGACATATAAAACGGATCACTTTGATCACCTTGTATGGCGACTTGATTTTGCGGATGAAATCTCTTAAGTGGGGAAGGTTGTAACGTCCCGATTCATTTTATTTAAATAATTAAAGTTCAAGAAAATGGAAATATTAATTTATTATTGATTATGGAGTAAAAGAAGGCTAAATTATAAATTTTTTAATAAAATAAATAAATAAATAAGAGACAATTCGAGTTGTGCCTGGAAGGGGGAAGAATACCCCGAATGTTCTAGGCCCTGTTTGGGCATATAAAAGCAGCCCTAGCTGCAGTTTAAAAAAGGGTAAAAAAACAAAAATGGGAGAGAAAAGAGAGAGTAGAGAGGAGAAGGGGGGCGTTTTTCCCTAAATAAGTTGATTTACCAACTTTAATCCAAAAATAGGTGTTTTAAAACTTAATTCCCAAACTACGTTAACCCGTCATTAGCAATGACGGGTTCTTTATTTTTTGCCTTTCAACGTTGTTTTATTTTTTTTTTTAAATTTTTTGCATTGAACCCGTCATTAGTAATGACGGGTTCCTTATTTTCAAAGAACCTGGCGTTACAAACGCTGGGTTCTTCATTTCTAAAGAACCTGTCATTTGTAACGACGGGTTCTTTGTTAAATACCATCAGCGACTTCAGAAACC